>JAULJZ010020794.1:0-15735 GCA_032270985.1 Heliamphora pulchella
TATTTTTACAATACTTAAGAGAATATAATATTAATAATCTATTCATTACTAGTTTTATAAGATTATTTATCAAATGTGATTATATAATCTTCATTATTAATCCGATTAATCCAACATGGCTAATAAAAAAAAATCTAAAGTAAATTACACCTACACTTTTTTATATTTTAGGATAATAACATTGACACCCTCTTTATTATTTGAAATATCATTGTACTCTCTTATATTTTTATTTTTGTAACACTTAGATCTAAAAGTTAACCAAAGTTAACTTTTCAAACGGAAATCACTGTTTATCACTGTTGAAACAAGTTTTTTTTTAATTTTTTAGTTTTTTTTGTTTAATTACAAAATCTTATTTAAAGATTTTTAATTAAAAAATAAAAAATTACTAAATACAAAAATAAGTCACATAAAATTTAATTTATTAATTTATTTTTATTTTTAAGTTATTAATTTTGATAAAAAAAACTTATCAAAATTAAAAACTTAAAACTAAAAATAAATTAAATTTTATGTTACTTATTTTTATTTAGTAATTTTATTTTTTAATTAGAAATTTTTAAATAAAATTTTGTAATTAAAGAAAAAAACTAAAAAAAAAATTATTTCAACAGTGTTTCCGTTTGAAAAGTTAACGAAAATTAACTTTTAGATCTAAGTATTACAAAAATAAAAATGTAAGGGAGTGTAATGATATTTCAAATAATAAATGGGGTGTTAGTATTATTTACCTTTAAATACAAGAGGTATAAGTGTAATTTATTCAAAAATCTATTCATGCAAATTTTTAAGTCGATCGATGATCATATGTATAGCAAATTGCATTTTGTTTTATAAAATAAAATATTTAAATTATCAGTCAATATTTTTAAATAAAAATCATCAATTTTGAAAAACACAAAGCAATATGTTCATTAATCTATTAATTTCTAATCAAATTAAATTTTTACATAAATAAATTTCTTTATAAAACTTAGAAGATAGACCGTAGGCATTATTGTTGTGGATAATCCCAGCTAAACCCACAAAATAGGCTTCTAAAAAATACGAAGGAAAGATAATATGAGAAGGAGTTCATTCTTTTTATCAATCACCAACGAGTTATTATTTGGTGCTTTTGGAATTTATTTATGTGGTGTTCTCAACTAATATGATGACGATAAATTTTACGGTAAAAATATGATAACTCATTTTCATTGAATGGTTTAAAAATAAAAAGTAATTTATATTATATAGGTTGCGATTATTTAATTGTTAAGAATACAACGCAGTATCGCCTACAAAATACTCCAAGAGTTTCTAATAATTTTCCCATTTTAACTGGCATGATCCATTAGTATAATTCATTTTCCTATATAAAGATGTCATGGGTAGATAGAATTCAAAGCTGACAAGTGATATTTCCGAAGTTTAGAGTTATTCCATAATATTTATACCTTATTTTTGAAGTTTCAAATTGTGACAATGAAACAAATATAAAAAGATAAAAGAAGAAAAAGAAGTAAAAAATACATTTATTCGTTTTAATTAGGCTATAAAGCTAAGGGAAGCGGTATGACTGGGTTTTGTTTCCTAAAAGATTGAAAGTTTGGCTTTTTATCTTTTAGCTTAAAACTAAAAAAAGTTAAAAAGTTTTGTTTGGGAACTCAAAAGCCTTTAGCTTTTTTATTTTTTTATATAAAATAATTTTATATATTTTTTAAAAATATCATAACTTTTATTATACACATCAGTTTTTTATAAAAATTATATTTTTAAAATCTACTCGTCAAAATTTATCAAACAAGATTTATATTGAAAATAAAATTATGTGAAAACAAATTTTAAAAATTTTTAACAATTTTTTTTCTGACTTAAAACTCTTTTGGGCTTAAAGCCATTCTAAGCCAAACTTTTTAGTTTATTGTCTTTTGGCTTAAAATTACTCTTCACTAAATGAACTTTTTGCTTATTAATTTAAAATGACTTTAAATAAAGTATATGCCTTAAAATTAGGTTGCCAAACGAGGCCAAGGCATTAATTAGTAACTAGTTTTAGATTGTTATTTTTACTTTTTTGGTCGTTTAACTAGAAAGTTGTTTGGATAGCAAATAATTTCATTTGATAAGTTAGTTTTTAAGTTATTTTTTAGAATAAGTTAATTTAGTAAATAAATAATTTCTTATTTTTTTGTTTAAATTGAACAATATTTTTTCTATATGGTTATTACATGAATTATATATAGTTGACTTTAAATAAATAAGTTATAAAGTAAAGATATTATTAGCTTTTTGAATAAAGTAAGGGATTTGAATAAAGTGTCTTAAAAATTGATATCTTTTATTTAATTTTAACTTTTTTTTATCAAATGCAGTATGTTGGCTTTTAATTTTCTAGTTCATTCTCCCCACCCTCCCAAAAAAAAGAAAAAATTGACTGGCAATTAAGGCCTAACTTAAGTGTACAGTTAAAATGAGTGTTCGTTCGACAACGTAACTCTTTTTTTTTTTTGATCAAAAGTAAACAAATAAAAACCTAAACAAACAATCTATTTTTGATAAGAAACTCTTTAATATGGATTGGCAAGATGTGAGCCAGATTTTACTTTCTTCCATCGAAAGAGCCAATCGTGATAACGCATGGGCAACTTCATTTCCTTGTCTCTTTACATGGGACCATGTGATGTTATGAAAAAATCGCATAAGCTCACGCCCTTCATCGATGATGTTACCAATATGGGAAAAATTTTCTTCCTCTAATTTAAGTGCATTAATCACCGTGAGGGAATCACCTTCTAGATGAATCTTTTTAAATCGTCTTTCCACAGAAAAATGTAGAGCATATATAGCCCCCGAGGCCTCCGCATGATCAACATCCAAGGAATTCTTGATATGCATTGTCCCTGCTGCTAAGGCCATACCCGAATCATCCCTGGCAATGAATCCCAGCCCTGTTCTTCCATCCATACATCTTGATGCATCAAAGTTTATCTTTATAACTGCTACTGCCGGGCATGCCCATCTCACCACTTGTTGAACTGATAATGCTCTCTCTTCTTTTCCAGAAGCCGCTGCTGCATAGTCTTCCAAAATCTTGCCAGTAAGATGCGAAATCTCATAAGGGGGTTTTGACGGGTCAATCTGATCGCCCATTAATCTGGAGTTTCGTTCCGTCCATAACCTCCAACTAATCATGCAAAAGAAATCAAAGGCATTTTTATCCAGAGTGTTGGTCATCAATTCTGCCCAATCCCTAAAGACCCCCCTCCCCTTCAAGTGAGACCAAACCCCCACTACATGGTTTTGGCTCAAAACTTGCTCAGGAAAATGGCAATCCCGTAAACAATGGATTGTTGTTTCTCCCTGTTACCCACACCACACACAGGAGGGATCTTGGACAATCTTTTTCCTGTAAAGGTGCATCCTTACCGGAAGGATGTCAGTACAGGCTCTCCACATGAAGATCTTGACTTTGTTCGGAATCTTGGCAGACCAAATCCTCTTCCAGAACCTAGCAGCCACTGAAGAATCTGAGCATCCCACTTTATCCTCGTCTGCCTCAGTCGCTACATAATAGCCGAAGCGGACAATGTATCTCCCATTTTTCGTATAGTGCCATATCAGTTTATCACCCCTGCCATTCCTGTTGATTGGGATCAAACTAACAATATCACACTCGAATGGTAGAAATAACTGACTTAGGAAGGCCTTATCCGAGTCTTCATTGTCTCCTTCAAGAGCATTGAGCTGCATTGGACTGATTACTTTGAAGTTAGGCCCCTTTGGAATCCATCTATCCTTCCAAACCTGGATTTGTTGACCATTTCCTACTCTCCATCGGATGCCCCTCTTGAGTATTTGTTGCCCCTCCATAATATTTCTCCAGGTATAAGAAGGGTTTTGTCCTGCTTTAGCATCTAAAAAGGAGGTGGTAGGAAAGTATTTCGCCTTCAGGAACCGGCCTACAAGGGAAATCGGGTTGCTTAACAGTCGCCATCCCTATTTAGCCAGTAACGCCATATTAAACCATTTCAGGTTTTGGAAACCCAGTCCCCCGTTTGATTTGCTCTCACAAAGATCATCCCATTTTCACCAATGTATTTTCCTTCCCTTCTCTGAGCATCCCCATCAATACCTGGCTAGTAAACCAGATATTTTCTCACAAAGAACAATGGGGATCAAAAAGACAGACATTGTGTAGGTCGGAATAGCCTGTGCCACTGCTTTGATTAGAACTTTCTTGCCCGCTTGAGAAAGCAACTTCTCCCCCCACCCCTGGATGACTGCCCAAATCTTATCCTTAATAGTTCTGAAGATCTCCTTTTTCGATCTACCAGTCATTGAGGAAACCCCCAAATACTTCCCTTGGTCATCCACAACATTAACCCCCATGACAACCTTGATATCCAATATGCGACTTGTCGTAGTATTTTTACTGAAAGATATGACAGATTTGTCAAGATTTACTTTTTGCCCAGAAACTCCCTCATATGTCCGCAAAATGTCTATGATTGTTTGTGCTTTATCCGTGTTTGCCTTGTAGAAAGCAGTAGGCTTGCCATCAGGTCCTGGGACTTTTATCGGCCCCATTTGATCGAGGGCCTTCTTTACTTCGACCGCATCAAATCGCCGCGTAAGACAGATGTTCATCCCCTCAGACACTCTTCCCTGAACAATCCCTACCCATTGCCTACAAGACCGTGGGTTTGATGAGGTAAATATCTCTGCAAAGTAACCAGATAAAAGTCCTTGCATTTGATGCTCATCTGTAAACCAGCCACCCCTTTCATCCTCGAGGCCTGAAATGCGATTTCTAGATTGACGGGTAGTCGCCTTTGCGTGAAAGAAGCTTGTATTCCTGTCTCCCAATTTCAGCCAGTCCATTCTACTTCGCTGTTGCCACATTACTTCCTCACGGGACAAGATTTCTTCCAACTGTCTCGACAAACTTACTTCCCGGTCCATGCTTTCCATCGTCAGCACATCACTCTTCAACTTATTAAGCTCCGTTGTCAATCTTTTAATATTCCATTGGACGTGCCCAAAAGAATGCTTATTCCACTTGATGAGTGCCACACTAGTATTTAACAAAAATTTTTCTCTCTACATGGAGATTTAGTTATTCCCAATACTATAAGAATTTTGTTCTCCATACGTGAGCATTTCCTTTCTACCTTTTAAGAGAATTTTGTTGTATTTAATGTACTTTTTGTTAGGATTGTATATTAAAAATCATAATTTTAATTTTAGTATTTTATTTTATTTTTAATAAAATTAATTTTTTCATTTTATTCGAATCTTAATGAGCAATGTAAGTGTTTCATTATTTATTTAATATTATACATGAATGTCTTTTATTCTGCACAGTATTTAATCTGGTGTGTAAAGTTCGGCTTACACACGGAAGACCAAATTATCGATTTTTACAGAATATAAGTTTTCGGTTTACGACTTAGATGAAATTAGACACACCACCGGTATAGCCGTAGCGCAGAATTTTAGTAGACCTGTCTTGGTTACGGGAAATAGATAATAGCGTCGTCTATTATTCCGACTCGCTATGCTAGTACACTTTGTACGTATTGGACAAAATTACGTTGTGGTAATTAACTTTATATTTACTATATAAATTAATTTACACACCATGATTATTATGAGTGCTTATACTCTTAATCCCGAAATAATTAATTATTTACGTATATTTAATATTCGTTATTTTGATTCATTAAAAGATGCAATCTTTTATGAGTTTATAATCCCAGTGAGTTAGATTACAATATTAATTATATGGTAAATATTAATTATTGACGAAATTCACGTCCTGAAAGATCGGGATTGACAATATCTCCTTAAGGAAGCTTATAAGTTTTGACCAAACCAAACCCTACAGATGGATTTAATTATCTAGTAGTCAAATAAATTAAGTGAAATGTCTTAAGGTATTTTTATTTTAAGAAACTGATTAAATATAATTGTCAGTAATTTAATTTAATCGGCAGTTATCAAAGATCTTAACGTGCGGAGAATAAATAAGTATTTAATAAAAAGAACTCGAATATTCGATTTTGAGAATATGGCTAGGAGTGCAATTATAATTTTTTATTGGAATGAATTATAATTAATGTTTTTATGAAATTGTTTATGGGTTAAGGTGAGTTTTCATAATTACATTGGAAGCCCAAGTCATAATTATTCCATTGGCTCTTATTATAGCCTATATATGCTGTTATAAAACCTAGCCGCCAGATATTTCATATAATATTCTAGAATTTTTGCATCTTGTGAATTCAAAGAAAAGACGACTGAACATGTTTTGAATAACACGATAGATCAAAGTCCATTCTTTGTTTGTGCTTGGCATACGGGAATATAGCAGAAGGCTTGTGTTGGAGATTAGACTAGAAGTCAAAACCCGTAACAGATCGTTGACTGAAAATTGTTACAGCAACCGAAATTATTCTACCCGATTTCAAAATGTATAATTCTAAACTAGCTTTGGGAGTATTATCAAATTTTATTTTGATTGTTTGATATTAAAAATTTTAATTTGAAGCTTATTTTGGCGTTGGCACATCTAAATAATTTTTGATTAAAATCATAGATATAATTTTAGAATCTTGACAGTTTGTCCCAACAATTTTTCGCTAGATTTTATATTAAATTTATAATACTTTTGTGATTAAAAAAAAAATCGTGCTTGGCTTTTGTCAAACACTCAATTTACCGGAACAAATAACTTAAACTAATGATTTCGACTAGAAATTCGGTAAATAATTTTCTTTCTTTTCTAAGGCTACGTGGGAAGTAGGAATAGCGTCCGAATTTCTCTTTTTTTTAATATCTTCATTTTTTCAATACAATAGTGGAAGCACCAGAAGGCATTTTTAGGTACTTCTCGAGTGCTATATAAATAATGTTTTGTGAAATTTTTAATAAATAAATAATTATAATTTATATAATATAAAATATTTTTTATT
Source organism: Heliamphora pulchella (assembly GCA_032270985.1). NCBI lineage: Eukaryota > Viridiplantae > Streptophyta > Magnoliopsida > Ericales > Sarraceniaceae > Heliamphora > Heliamphora pulchella. The sequence goes on from JAULJZ010020794.1 coordinate 6,960, forward strand.
TTTTTATTATTTAATAAAAAGTGAATTATTATTCAATAAAAGTCAATAATTTCTCCTAGAAGGAGTCGCATGTGTTGTTATTGCGTCGGTGGGCGTAATTATTTGGTTGTTATATAATAGGGTTAGGGTTTTTTTCAGCCATGTTATGGATTGAAGAGGTTCAGTTGGAATTTTTTGGATTTAAAATAAAGAATCTGAGCACCCCACTTTATTCTCGTCTGCCTCAGCCGCTACATAATAGCCGGAGCGGACAGTGTATCTCCCATTTTTCGTATAGTGTCATATCAGTTTATAACTCCTGCCATTCCTGCTGATTGGGATCGAACTAACAATATCACACTCGAAGAATAGAAATGGCTGACTTAGGAAGGCCCTATCCCAGACTTCATTGTCCCTTTGGATTAAGTCTGTCACCATAAGATTAGGAGCATTGAGCTGCATTGGACTGATTACTTTGAAGTCAGGTCCCTTTGGAATCCATCTATCCTTCCAAACTTGGATTTGTTGACCATTTCCTGCTCTCCATTTGATGCCCTTCTTGAGTATTTGTTGCCCCTTCATAATACTTCTCCAGGTATAAGAAGGGTTTTGTCCCGCATTAGCATCTAAAAAGGAGGTAGTAGGAAAGTATTTCTCCTTCAGAAACCAGCCCACAAGGGAATTCGAGTTGCTTAACAGTCGCATCCCTGTTTAGCCAGTAACGCCAGATTAAACCATTTCAGGTTTTTAAAACCAAGTCCCCTGTTTGATTTGCTCTCACAAAGATCATTCCATTTTCGCCAATGTATTTTCCTTCCCTTCTTTGAGCATCCCCACCAATACCTGGCTAGTAAACTAGATATTTCCTCACAAAGAACAGTGCGGATAAAAAAGATAGACATTGTGTAGGTCGGAATAGCATGTGCCACTGCTTTGATTAGGATTTCCTTGCCCGCTTGAGAAAGCAATTTCTACCCCCACCCCTGGATGATTGCCCAGATCTTATCCTTGATAGTTCTGAAGATCTCCTTTTTCGATCTATCAATCATTGAGGGAACCCCCAAATACTTTCCTTGGTCATCCACAACATTAATCCCTATGACAACCTTAATATCCGATATGCGACTCGCCGTAGTATTTTTACTGAAAGATATGGCAGATTTTTCAAGATTTACCTTTTGTCCTGAAACTCCTTCATAAGACCGCAGAATGTCTATAATTGTTTGTGCTTCATCCGTATTTGCCTTGCAAAATAGTAAGCTATCGTCGGCAAAGAACATATGAGAGATCCTTGGCCTCTGTCTGCAAATCCTCATGCCCTAAATTGCACCATCCGCTTATGCTTTTCTCAGTAGAGCAGAGAGGCCTTCTGCACAGATAAGGAAGAGATAGGGAGATAGGGGGTCTCCCTGTCTCAGTCCTCGGGACGTTATGATAAATGGGGAGGGTTGACTATTTACCAATATTTTGTATCTGACTGTCGTAACACAGTTCATAATGAGCTGAATAAAGCTCTCCTCAAACCCTAAAAGAAGCATCATATCCTATAGGAAGAACCATTCTACCCGGTTATATGCTTTGCTCATGTCAAGCTTTATAGCCATGAGCCCTTCCTTACCTGTCCTCTTGTTCTTCATATGATGAAAGAGCTCAAAAGCAATCAAAATGCTGTCCGTGATAAGTCTGCCTGAGAGAAAAGCGCTTTGGGATTCATGGATTACCTCATGTAAAACCTCCTTCAACCTGTTGGCAATGGTTTTGGCAACGATCTTGTAAACGACATTGCATAAGGAAATGGGTCAGAATTCACTCGCCCTCCGCAGGCATTTGACCTTTGGAATTAGCACAATGAGAGTCTCATTAATTGGTTCTGTAGAAGCTGAGGAATTAAGGATACTAAGAACAGCCCTTGTGACGTCATTCCTAACTATGTGCCAATACCTTTTTGTAGAAAGCAGCAAGTTTGCCGTCAGGTCCTGGGGATTTTGTCGGCCCCATTTGATCGAGGGCCTTCTTTACTTCGACTGCATCAAATCGCCGCGTGAGACAGCTATTCATCCCCTCAGACACTCTTCCATGAACAATCCCTACCCATTGTCTGCAAGACCATGGGTTCGATGAGGTAAATATCTCTACAAAGTAATCAGATAAAAGTCTTTGCATTTGATGCTCTTCTGTAAACCAGCCACCCCTACCATCCTCGAAGCCTGAAATGCGATTTCTAGATTGACGGGTAGTCGCCTTTGCGTGAAAGAAGCTTGTATTCCCGTCTCCCAATTCTGCCAGTCCATTCTACTTCGCTGTTGCCACATTACTTCCTCACGGGACAAGATTTCTACCAACTGTTTCGACAAACTTGCTTTCTGGTCCATGCTTTCCCTCGTCGGTACATCACTCTTCAACTTACTATGCTCCCCTGTCAATCTTTTAATATTCCGTTGGACGTGTTCAAAAGAATGCTTATTCCACTTGATGAGTGCCACACTAGTATTTAACAAAATTTTTCCTCTCTACAAGGAGATTTAGTTATTCCCAATACTATAAGAATTTTTTTCTCTTTACGTGAGCATTTGCTTTCTACCTTTTAAGAGAATTTTGTTGTATTTAATGTACTTTTTGTTATGATTGTATATTAAAAATTATGATTTTAATTTTAATATTTAATTTTATTTTTAATAAAATTAGTTTTTTCATTTTATTCGAATCTAAATGGACAATATAAGTGTTTCATTATTTATTTAATATTATGCATGAGTGTCTTTTATTCTGCACAATATTTAATCTGGTGTATAAAGTTCGACTTACACACGGAAGACCAAATTATCGATTTTTACAGAATATAAGTTTTCGGTTTACGGCTTAGATGAAATTGGGCACACCAGCGGTATAGCTGTAGCGCAGAGTTTTAGTAGACCTGTCTTGGTTACGGATAATAGATAATAGCGTCGTCTATTATTCTGACTCGCTGTGTTAGTACACCTTGTACGTATTGGACAAAATTACGTTGGGGTAATTAACTTTATATTGACTATATAAATTAATTTACACCCCATGATTATTATGAATGCTTATACTCTTAATCCCGAAATAATTAATTATTTACGTATATTTAATATTCGTTATTTTGATTCATTAAAGGATACAATCTTTTATAAGTTTATAATTCCGGTGAGTTAAATTACGATATTAATTATATGGTGAATATCAATTATTGACAAAATTCATGTTCTGAAAGATCGAGATTGACGATATCTTCTTAAGGAAGCTTATAAGTTTTGATTAAGCCAAACCCTATAGAGGGATTTAATTATCTGGTAGTCAAATAAGTTAGGTGAAAGGTCTTAAGGTATTTTTATTTTAAGAAGCTGATTAAATATAATTGTCAGTAATTTAATTTAATCGGCAGTTATTGAAAATCTTAACGTGCGGAGAATAAATAAGTATTTAATAAAAAGAGCTCGAATATTCGGTTTTGAAAATATGGCTGGGAGTGCAATTATAATTCTTTAGTGGAATAAATTAGAATTAATGTTTTTATGAAATTGTTTATGGGTTAAGGTGAGTTTTCATAATTACATTGGGAACCCAAGTCATATTTATTCCATAGGCTCTTGTTATAACTTATTTATATGCTGTTATAAAACCTAGCCGCCAGATATTCCATATAACATTCTAGGTTTTCCACATCTTGTGAATCTAAAGAAAAGACGACTGAACATGTTTTGAATAACACGATAAATCAAAGTCCACTCTTTGCTCGTGTTTGGCATACGGTAATACAGTAGAAGGCTTGTGTTGGAGATTAAACTAGAAGTCAAAAAGTATAGCAGATCGTTAACTGAAAATTATTGTAGCAACTGAAATTTTCTTACTAGATTTCGAAAGGTATAATCCTAAAACTAACTTTGGGAGTATTATCAAATTTTATTTTGATTGGTTGATATCAAAAGTTTTAATTTGAAGATTATTTTGGCGTTGGCACATCTGAATAATTTTTTATTAAAATCGTAGATATAATCTTAGAATTTTGACAGTTTGTCCCAACACTTTTTCGCTAGATTTTATATCAAATTTATATTACTTTTGTGATTAAAAAAAAAGTCATACTTGGCTTTTGTCAAACATTCAATTTATCGGAACAAATAACTTCAACTTATGATTTCAACTAGAAATTCGGTAAATAATTTTCTTTCTTTTCTAAGGCTACATGGGAGGGAGGAATAGCGTCCGAATTTCTCTCTTTTTTTAAATATTTTTATTTTCCCAATACAGCAGTGGAAGCACCATAAGGCATTTTTAAGTACTTCTGGAGTGCTATATAATTAATGTTTTGTGATATTGTTAATAAATAAATAATTATAATTTATATAATATAAAATATTTTTTATTTTTAAATTATTTAATAAAAAGTGAATTATCATTCAATAAAAGTCAATAATTTCTCCTAGAAGGAGTCGCTTGTGTTGTTATTACGTCGGTGGGAGTAATTATTTGGTTGTTATATAATAGGGTTAGGGTTTTTTCCAGCCATGTTATGGATTGAAGAGATTCAGTTGGAATTTTTTGGATTTAAAATAAATATATTTTGATGTTTTGAGTCATTTATTTTATTATTATTAATTTATATATTATTATTATAAAAAATTAAATTAATCGAATATTATTAACTACCAAAACAAATCGCATTTGTGTTAATGAAATAAATAATAAAGTAGACATAACAACTTATTTTTGTTAACTTAAATGTAATTTGTTAAGAAAGTTAACAATATTCGATTAATTTAATATTTTACAATAATAATATATAAACTGAGAACAATAAAATAAACGGTTCAAATCATTAAATTATATTTATTTTAGACCCGTAAAGAGTCCAACTGAACCTCTTTAGTTCATAACAGGATTGAAAAAAAGCCTCACCCAATATAATATTACGCAATGTTATTTATATTATATTTTTATTTAATAATATAACAAAAAATAATTTAATTAGTACAATATTGATTTATTTTTATTTAGTAAAAAAATGAAAAATAAACCCCACTTAATATGTATCGAATATTTTTTTTTTATTAAGAAAATCACATAAGTAATACCACATATTACTCTAATGGTACATAATTATTTTACACAATGATGCTTTGTGCTCTAAGTTTTTGTGATTTAAATTATTTATTTTATAGTGCTTATTGTATAAATTATTTATATAAAAAATTAAACCGAACATTATTAATTATGTGGTCGATTCTCAGTGTCTACCTATTATTTTTCTAATTAGTATATACCTTTCATTGTTTCAGAAACTTTACAAATCAATTGGTTAACTGTGTCCAATTAATTTAATTTTTGCATATGTTATATACTCGAATGCACTATAATATAAATGGTTTGATCATAATAATTTTTCACTGAGGGCGCATGAATTCTGAACCCTAAATAAAGAAATTCTCTCTTATTTATCTCAAGAAATTAAAAAAAAATGTCTCTGATTCTTATTTTTATAAAAGCAGAAAACATTGGTAATTTAAGCAAAAAAGATAAGGAGTCAATTTAAAACCGGTTTTTCTCAACTGGGAAACATTATTTTTTGCCACATACTCCAATACTTCAATTTAAATAGGGCCATACCACATTAAAAAAAAGTAATGAAATACATATAAGTGTGTTGTTCAAATTGAATTAGGGCATTGGAGTATGTTGCATGTAAAATTCCTCTTCCACCACATTTTAAGACACTAAAAAATCTATCATAAAGTTGGCACCCTATTGGAATATGTAATGGATCATGCTTATCATTGCTTACTTGTTGATGATTAATAGTTTAATGAAATAAGAAATTTATTATTAATATATATTTGAAAAAAATTTTATTATGTTTATAAATATTAATATATAAGAATTTTTTAATAATAATATATTTTTTAAAAAAAAAAAAAAAATTATTAGGTACTCCAAAAGTACCATGTAGTTTTGTCTATCGAATAATTACTCTAAAAATAAAGTCTACTATACTTTCACAAATAACAACAATCTTCCTTTCGTAACTTAGTTTAACTTCATTTTTTTTTACTTTAGGTCACTTTAAACAAAATTAACGAAAAAATTATTTGATAAAATTTTTAGGAGCCTTAAAGCCAAAAAAGCAATAAATCAAAAGAATTTAAGCCAAGAGAAAGTTGTCATAGTTTTTTTAATTTTTATACAAGTTTATTAATAATATAGACATTGTTTGATATATCTCGGCAAATATACTCTACAAATATAGTATTTTTTGTAAAAAATAGATAGGTAAAATAAAGTTATGATATTCTAAAAAATGTATAATTTTTTTTTATATTAAGAAAGAGACAAAAATATTAAGGTTCATTTGTCTCGATGTAAAATATTTTACAATGAAGACTATTTTTCATGTAAAATTATTTTATAATTTTTTTATTTTTGTTATTTTACAATGAAGACTATTTTTCATGTAAAATTATTTTATAATTTTTTTATTTTTGTTTTCTAGTGTTAGGGTGATACTTTTAAAAAATATTTTCTAAAAATAATAGAAATATCTGTCACCACTTGTTGTTGCTACTTCCACCATTATCACCTCTCACTGCCGCCGCTAGTGTCACCATCACGATCGACACCGTCTCTATCGCAGCCACTACACCACCACCATAAAATGACTTATGCCATTTTATTTTGTAAATTAATTTTGATTTTATAAAATAAAATATTTTGCTAAAAATATATTTTACGTTGTTTTTATCAAACTGGACACTAAAAAATAGATAAAATATTTACGTCAAAATAAACAAAGCCTAAAAGTCAATAAATAAAAATAATAAAAAAAGTTAAATGCCAAATAAAAAAATATGTACTCAGCCTTTATGTAAGGTGGTGTTTGATAAGACTGAAAACTAAAACCTAAAAATTGAATGCTGAATTACTTAAGTTTTAAAATTGTTTGATAAAAAGTTTAAGTGATAAATTAAAACTAGTTATTTGATATGGACAAGAAGTTTGTATTTTAAATTTAATATTTTTTTAAAATTTTATATTGTGGTGATAGTGGTGGTGTAATAGTACTAATATGGTGGGGATGATGACATAGTGGTGGTGGTGATATGGTTTAAGGGATCAAAATCTCAAAAAATAATGACGATGCATACGAATCGAATCAACAAAAGCACAAAAAACAGAACAGCAAAACAAAAAAATTGATATACACCATTCTGTCCGGACAGACGAAACCATAGTTTTCGGACAACGTGAAACTGAAACTTGATACACCCAACAACGCGAAACATAGATTATACCTGCGAGATTCCTTTGATTTGATCTCATTTCAGTACTTGAACAACGATCCTTCAAGAACAGCACGCGAACCATCTTGTCTCTAACTTAGATCTTCTACAGTATTTTTGCAAGATTGTCTCTTGATGCAATCTTGGTCACAGTAATATCACTTCTCTGTACAATTTCTCGTACCAGGTGATACTTACGCTCAATGTGCTTGCCTTTCTTATGGATTCTTGGCTCCTTCGAATTTGCAATCGTTTTACTATTGCCACAGTAAAGTGTATAGTCGACTAAACTGAAGGTACCACCTCTTGATTCAACAGAATGTTCCTGAGCTAAAGGCCTCCTTAGCTGCTTCAGAAGCTGCCACATACTCGACCTCCATGGTGGAATCAGCAATACAGGACTGCTTGATACTCCTTCAGCTTATAGCTCCACCTCCTAAGGTAAATACATATCCTGAGATAGACTTACGAGAATTCTCGTCATACTAAAAATCTGAGTCTGTGTACCCCAAAACTACTAGATTGTCTGCCAGGTAAATCAACATATAATCCTTAGTCCTTTTCAGGTACTTGATTATATTCTTTACTGCAGTCTAATGCTCTTGTCCTGGGTTAGACTGATATCTGTTAACCATGCCAACGACAAAACAGATATCGGGTCTAGTGCAAAGCATAACATATATGAGACTTCCTACTGTCGAAGCATAAGGAACCACCTTCAACTTCTCTATCTCATTAGGTGTCTTAGGACACTGATTCTTGGATAAAGTGATTCCATGCCTGAAAGGAGAAACCCTTTCTTGAAATTCTGCATGCTAAAACGAGCAAGGATATCATTGATATATTTTTCTTGTGATAAGTCCAACATCCTTTGTTTTTGTTCTCGCACAAGCTTGATCCCAAGGATATGACTGGCTTCTCCCAAGTCCTTCATAACGAACTACCCAGATAATTATACTTCAACTGTAGATGTTGTTAGGGTTGATATACTGAAAATCATATTTTTAGTATTTAATTTTATTTTTAAAAAATTATTTTTTTATTTTATGAGAATCTTTATGAGCAATATATGTGTATCATTTCTTTAATATGCATGGATGTCCAATATTATGTATAGTATTTAATCTGATGTATAGAGTACGGCTTGTACACAGAAGATCAGATTTTAGGTTCTTACAGAATATAAGTTTTATATTCACAATTTAGATGAAAATGAACATACTATTGGTACGACTGTAGCACAGAGTTTTAGTAGGTCTGTCTTGGTTACAGGGAACAGATAATAGCGTCGTCTATTATTCCGACGCTCTGTGCTAGGATACTTCGTGTGTATTGAACGGGACATTTGGGATAATTAATTTTATACTGACTATATAAATTAATTCACACCCAAGGTTATTATAAATAGTGCTTATCCTCTTAATTTTAAAATAATTATTAATTTGCATATATTTAATATTCGTTATTTTGATTCATTAGAGGGTGCGATCTTATATGGGTCT
>JAULJZ010020826.1:3328-15734 GCA_032270985.1 Heliamphora pulchella
TAAAAAGAGAGAGAAAAGGTAACCTTGTGTTGTCCCATCCACTGACGATGGATGAAAATGGATGGGATGGTGATGCATTATGATGATAGGTGGTGACAATTATAGCAAAAAGTTTTTATTTCTCCCACAATATATTATATTTGAAATGCAAATAGAAAACATGATTCATACCTACAAATTGAGCAAGCATTCTTAGAAACCACATTTCCAGTAAGCCAATAGTGACCACACTTTCAAATGAATATTTTTCATTATTTTTTTTTGGTAATTAATTTTTTTTTTCAAATGAATATTTTTCATTATTTTTTTTGGTAATTAATTTTTTTTTCATTATTTATATTAACTAATTTAATGTATTCTATTCAGTTGTTTGAATCAAAAAGTGTGTTTATAAAAAATTCTTTCAAACAAAACGTGTTTGATAAAAACGCTTTTACAAGTTGAAAATATAGTTTAAAAACTACTATTTTATTAATAAAAAATTTAAATTAACCTACAAAGGTCAATAAGCTGGGATTATTTTCTTCTTCACAAATTGAATTACTTTTTTTTTCCTTTCTAAATGCACCTATTAACACTTCCTCTTTTTTCTTTTTCTTTTTTCTTTTTTCTTTTTTTGCACTAGACATCCAAGTTTATATATTATTCCAACAGAATCAAAATGAAAATATACAATAAACAAATAATAACCATAAAAGCAAAGAAGGAACATAAACATACTGAAATTGAACTTCCCACATTGATCCTTACATACACTGCAATCTACAGTAATAAAACCAGATACCTGATTGAGATTCTCTGCAAGGAATCAACATAATAAACAGTATCAAAAGGAAAGTTAACGAAGGAATTGGAATTCTATCTCCCAACATATTTTTGTTCCAGGTTTCCAGCCATTCTCTTAGTTTAGTTTGAAGTTGCATAGGTTAACTTTATTTCATGAGACGGATAATAATGCCAGCCCTTTATTATTAAGAACTGCACATCTTATCACGGACGATATCTACAGTTAGACTCCTTTAACTATGTCATATTTATAACTTCTACTCATTCAAAAAAAGGTCAAAGCATACAACTCGCATGCAAATGAAACCAAATACGTTCAAAGTTAGCCAAAAGAATTGAATTTTTGTGACGAACTTTTTATATTTAATCTCTCCACATGTTCATAAAACATCATCATTCACACAAGACGTCACACAATCAAAATCCTACTACATATCCTCCACATGTTTTTCGTATGTTATACTTGAGTCTGCATTAAAAGAAAGATGTTACAATTCTTACATAGCTTTCCTTCAAACAACTATGTCAGATAGTTTCTCTTACACTCAGTCACACTTAACATTCGATATCTAACAGCCTCCACTTTAATCTGAAGATTTGGATCAATACATTGTCAGTTGTCTCTCAGTGATTTGCAACAAAAGTTCAGACCATCATAAATGATAACTAACTTGAATTTCACAAGCATCAGCTAGTCTAAATTACCAGTAGTCTCTACAAGAGCACTTCCCATGCTTAAAATGGTGAAACCAATGGATACCTTTGACGTTTATTTCCTATTTAAAGGATAGATGTACATTTGCTGAAGTTTTGAGAGTCTATTCAAACTGGGGGACTCTTCATCACACGAACAGATATTCCACTACCATCGGTAAGGAGACCATAAGCAATTGCAAGTTTCTCTTGATTGAAACCAAGAAGCAACTACTATTGTTCACCTTCTACATCTTGCATCACCATATCTACATCAGTCGAATACCCACCCACCTTTAGCTGTCGGATTAACTTGACCAAGTAAGTACAAATTTCAGCTTCTTGTGGATGAGACCTATCTCCTCAAACAAAAATGCAGACTTTACTCTTCAACTGGTCCATGATAGACCAGGGTGCTTCTTAACTCCCCTTTCTTTCATCCAATCCCTAAATTTAGCTACCTCCTCCCATTTACAATTTGTTGCATAAGTGTTCGATAACAAAATATAAGGTCCAGATTCAAATGGTTCGAGTTCAAGTAATTTTTTGGAAGCCCACTTAGCCATCTCAATATTATTGTGAACTCGGCAAGAAGATAGAAATGCTTTCCAAACTGCACTCAGATGAGAGATACCATTGTTGTAAATAAAATCCTTCCCCATATTCAAGCAACCAGCTCGACCAAAAAGATCTACCATACATATGAAGTGCTCAACTGAAGGCTTGATGCCATAAGCTTCTTTCATTAACATAAAATATTTACAGCCATCGTCAAATAAACCTGCATGACTGCAAGCAGTTAAAACACCTACAAATGTCACTTCATTCGGCCTAATGCCCTCATTCAGCATTAACTCAAAAAGGCAAATGGCTTTCTTCCCTTGGCCATGCGAAGCACAGCTAGATATCATTGAAGTCCATAACACGGTATTCCGAACGTCAGTAAGTTTGAAAATTGACCAAGCATCATCTAGCCTTCCACATTTAGCATACATGTCAATCATGGATGAACACAAGAAAACATCTGCTTTGTGCCCAATTTTATGAATGTGGCCATGGATCTGTTGACCAAGTTCCAGAAGGCCAGCATTTCCACATGCAGAAGCAATGCTTGTGAGCGTGAATTTGTCGACCTCAATTTGTTCACAAATCATAATGTTAAGAAGTTTTAAACCCTCTTCCAACCTACCATTTTGAATGTATCCATTAACCATTGAACTCCATGAAACAGATCCAGTAATTGATTCATCACAATAAATCTTGGGATTTTGTCTTCTCATGTAACCTAGAGGCAGATTTTGGAAAACTGTTGACGCCTTCTCCATCTGTCTACATTTACAATACAAACCAATCAACGAATTCCTTACAAAGCCATCATTGTGGATTCCAATCCTCAGCACCCTGCCATGGATTTGTCTCCCTAGTTCCAAAATAGACAAAGAAGAAACCAAGACCAAAGCTATGGTGAAAGTAACTTCGTTGAATACAGGACCAATTTCTACCATTTCGTATACAAGATCCAATGCAATTCTTTCAAACCCGTTTCTAACATGGCCGTCTATGATTGTATTCCATGTCGCAACATCTTTGAAGGGAAACCGTCTGAACAAATCTAGAGACTTCCCCATGTCTCCGATCCGTAAACATGCACAAATCATTATATTCCATGACACAGTATCTTTCTCAGCCATTGATTCAAATAGCGTTTCTGCGTAATCAAAGGCCCTACATTTCCCGTAAAGGTCGAGCACAGAGTTTCTCAGTACAACATCGAAATCAATCCCATAACGTAGTATCCACCCATGAATGCCTTTACCCATTCGAAGCTCGTTTAAACTAGAACAGCACTTCAAAATGCTTGAAAAAGTGAATCGATTAGGAACAACACCTTGCTCGTGCATTTTAGAAAATAGATCCACCGCCAACCTATAGGAACCGTTTTGAGCAAAACCCGAAATTATAATTGTCCATGTCCGAACGTCTCTTTGAGGAATTTCATCAAACAATCTTTGTGCGTGATCCAAATAGCGGGATTGCACATAAAGTTTCAAGAGGTAGTTCGCTTCATGAAAGCACTGACAAGAACCGTTCTTGAGAACTTTAGCGTGAATTATCTCAGCAGAGAACTCGTTCCTCAAATCCACCATGGAATTCGGCCATCTGTGTTGTGGGTTATCATTGCGTGAAGATGATGACGAAGAGTGAATCAGCCAATAAAATTGGAAGCGGTGAATTTTAAAGGAAATGGTGCTGATGATGTTTGTCAAAGAAACTAGAGGTAGAAATCGAGAACAACTCAACATTGGTGAGAAAGCAGCCACTGACAACATAGCTCCATCTCATTGTTACCACCGACACTAATGACTCAAGTGTATACCACTAACTTCATTACTTAAAAAATACTGACAATGCAATTAGTAAATGTTACATTTTATTTTACAGAAAATTGGTCTCAGATTTTTAACGAGACGTAAATTTTGTTTTTCATTTAGTATAAAACTTTTTTTTATGTGCAAGGCCATGAAACAACGAAACAATCACCCATAGGTCTTGTATTTGACACGTGTAAGTTTTTTTTGACGAAAATACCTTTATTTTGTTAAGATTCGCTTATATTCGAAATGAATTTGAATATGCCAATAATAGAATTCGGAAAGTGATATTGTGAATTACTAATTCGCATGCAAACCAATTGTGATTTCTCATTGCAATCTTAGGTCGCAATTGAAGCTTGTGATCTCTCATTGCGATCTGACTACGATCTCATTGATTTGTGTTTTTGCGATCTGTGTTTGGATTTCTCATTATAATTTTTATTTTGATTTTAGCTCAAAAACTAGTTTGTGTTGCGCGATATCTGGTTCGATTTGTTATTGTGATCACTATTTCGATTTCTCATTGCGATCATTGTGTCGGTATTTGTGATCCTATTTTGTGATATTCGTTTGACAAATTATGAATGATTCTATTATACTTTTCTGCATATATGGAATGTATACGAGTGTTGTAAAAGTAAAAAATTAGGTTTTTTGTTGGATGATATATTGAATTGTGTAGGTAGAAAGTGGAAGAATCTAAAATGTGAATAATTTTTTTTTACATACTCATTGCCTGATCATTTTAATTGTATGCTTGTTGATGATGATGATTCTGAGAATATGGTGTCGTTTGTTGATCGTCTTGGTGTTAATCGTGAGAAATTTTTTGTGAGTGATAAAAATTGTGTGTCTGATAGCACTAGTAATCAAGAATGAGTTAGTATTGAAGGTAGTTCTTTGTTGATATATATATATATATATAATGAGTTAGTATTGAAGGTAGTTCTTTGTTGATATATATATATATATATATATTTGTTATATTTGTTTGTTGAAATTAAAAAATTTTCAAAAAAAATTTTAAAATTATTTTTATTGTTTTAAAACTTAACGCACCTTGGGTAGTCTAGGACTAACACTATTTTAACCCCGAGTCTTATAAATCGTGTTTTGGGCTATCTTGGGGTTTTAACATCCCTGAGTCTAAAACGATATTACTTTTCATATAAATCCAAGTGACCAAAAACTCATGTTCACGATAAAACTAGTTTAGGGGCTCAAATTTGGTCATTATTATGAGAGTTTTACCATGGTAAAATTTTATATCATTTGAAAGCTCTCACAACCTATTTTTCAATTTTCTTGGCGTTGCAACCATTCAAGATTTTCATAAAAAGTACCAGTGATTTAAAGTAGACTATTTTTTAAAATTTTAGTATTCGGGCAGATTCTTACCATGTTTAGATCTAATATCACACACAAAACTTCATTTCTAGTGAAAGTAGTAAACATGAAACTAGAGTTCATTGTTTACCGTTTTCCATAACTTCAAGAATCACCCAAATCAGATGTCTGTAGAAGAAATAGTGGCTGTTCAAATGTGGCTGGTTTGTCGAACCTCATAAATTTGGACATATTATGGTTTTGAAATTCGGACCTAAATTTCAAATGGAAAACGGTAATTTTGGAAAAAGTGATAAACACAAACGTTGTAACTCGTGGTTTCCTCTTTCTAGAACATTAAAGATCATGCACAACTTAGGTTTGTAGACAAAATGGTCACTATTTAAGCTAGACTGCACAAGATTGTTTTATTTTAAACATGTATGACTTAAAAGTTTGTGTCTCACTCAATTCTTAACCAAATGATACAATATTTCCCCCTTTTCATGCACGAAGCCATCTAGGACTCTAGATATATGTTTATTCTTGCAAAAAAAATAATGGCGGTGGTTTGAAAGTGACGGTGGTAGAGTAGCTTAAGAAAGAACATAATGTTTCTTGAATTTTGACCTACCGGCAGTTGTTTCGGTCTCTCTAGTGGCCGGTGGTAGCTTAGAGCGGTGGAGGGTGGTGGTCCAATGGAGGATGAGGCCCTTCCCTTTGTCCTTTCCTTTTCTCTTTTGCCCTTTTCTTGCTTCCTCCTGGCCCCTTGATGGCAGGTGGTAGCTCTCCCCCTTTCTCTAAAATACTTTTGCTCATTTCCTAGTGGCTTCATCATGCATGAATTGATCTCTTGGGGGATTATTCAAATTATAATGCATGATCCATGTTTTATAAAGGCCTTGACAAGTGTCCCATTAAGTGTCAAATTGGTCTAATGCAAATTTGATGTGTTTAATTTGGGTTCGGAATAAGTCAAAATTCGACTGTCTCAGAAAAATCCTAAAAACATTCTCCTATGTGCAAAACATCATTCTAAGATCATTTGCAAAGTCGGATTTTTCAAAGAAAAAAATCTCAAACATTGAGTTTTGACATCTCAAAGTTTAAACGTCTCTTCGAGAAAGCGAGTTCACAAATCGTGTGATCCCCTTGGCTTGGCTTAGTTCTAGCCATCTGATATTGTTAGGAATTTCATTCCGAGCCAAATGAGTATAGACCCATGCATCTCAAGAGTTATAGGGTTGGTCTTGTGTCGTTTAGAACGCTTTCTAAGGTTTTTGGTCTCTTTTTTAGAGTTTTCTACAAATTTTGAGTAAGACATGCTTTTTGTTTGATATCGTGCTTCTGTGAACCTTTCTACTCTTTTCAAGAATTGTGTTTCGAAGTTGTGGCATTTGGTCTCATTCGATTTGCCTTTACGATTAAATCGTAGGGGCATCAAAAATGTTTTCATGGTTCCCAACAGGGGTTTTCGGAGTTATTTTAGTTTTTTTTTGTCTTAGGATCATCTTCAGCCACACCAGCTCAGTTCATTGTTTCAAGATTTTCATTTTGAGTATTTATTTTCCTCAATGGAGTTCCATTATGGTCTATCTAACCACTAGCGATTAGGGCCTGTTAGGTGATCCGAGGTGTCAGTTCGTTTAGAATGTTACAATCTTATTGTCTTTGGTTGTACCTGAGCCAGACCCAACACATAGGGTGCTATGCACGCATGTGATTTTACGTTAAATTCAAATTCACACTTAAATAGGTTCTCATGCATCCATAAAACTTGGATACTCCTTAAACACAAACCTAAGTTGGTCCTCCGCATACATAAAACTTAGATACTTCTTAGACCCAAGATATAAGGTAGGAGCTTATATATATGTAACATAATAATTTACTAAACTATTAATGTGGATAGCCTTCTTTTGTTGTTAACTTCCCGATTCTCAAATGATTTTGGAGTCAAATTTTTGTTCAGTTATTAATTATTTGGAACAATTAAAAAATACATTGTTAAACTACATATGAAGGTGAACACAATTATCACTTCAACCTATTTAAAATAATAATACTATGGTGATCATATTTTGATGATCACATTTGAGTACCACATAATGTGATATTTAATGTGTAATACTTTAAAAAAATAATAGGACCACAAAATGATATAAGTACTACATATAAAATGACACATCATATAGTACTCATCAAATATGATCATCATAACAATACTCAATTTAAAAAGATACGAGGGACTCATCTATTTGTTAGTTGTAAAATTAACTAAGACCCATGTTAAGAACCCGTTTTTTCAACAATCACTCCATATAATATTGAAAATTTTACACCTAATAACTAAAAACTTTTGATTAGCTAGATACAACGTTTGTATACTTTTGTCCAAAGAAACCTAAATTAGGGCATTCAAAAGAAAAAGAAATAAGCATTTGGTAACCAAACAAAAAGAAATATTGGCGAGGGCGTGTCAAGGAAATTCTTTAATTTATCTTGTACTATTTCATTCATGGAATTGCAGTCATGGAAATGTGGAAATCCTCCAAAATAATAGAAATCATCGGTACCCAATTAAATACTGAAATTTGAAACTGATTGCACATTCAAGGCCAAGGTTAGGTTGCATGGTCCCCCGTGTGTCCGATACGTTACTCTCCATGAAATGCTTGAGAACAAAGCAATAACTTGGATATTCCCAAATGAGACAGATTATTTGTGTGAATTTTGTGCATTCTACCAGTCAATTTTCCGCTTCTTAGTATTTAAGGAATACCCATTTGGGCTCCATTAACTGAGTTCTGATGCCGAAGATTGCTTACTATGCACTCCTTTGTGGTGGAGTCCTATTTAAGTTTATTATTATTCTATTATTTTCAGAAAGCAGAGTGAATAAACCAGCTAAACACATACAAACAAAGAGAGTTATGGAGTGGGTTAGTAGATAAAACCAAGGTTTTAAATTGCAGTATCAGATGATATATCAATAATACAGGAACTTAATACATTAGTGTTGGTACGATCACACTCATTAGTTTCTCTTTCTTCAATTCTCATATGACTCTCTCCGTCTCAAATCTATTTCACCCCTCATATTGGTTGATATCAAACAATATTGGGCATTGGTTGATATAGTATTAAATATCGATATTGAATGCTTAAAATCTCAATGGATATCAACTGATACGACTCTCTCTTTCTCTCTGCCTCACCAAACTGAAAGGTGAATTGACTTCCCATTTGTAGAATTATTCTAACTTGACAACAAAGCCAGAAGCAACCATTATAACCAACCCATTCGGATTCCAACAAGTTTATTTCGTCAACCAACACCAACTGTCTCTATTTTTCTCTCTCCCCAGAAGAATGAGAGATCGAATGGAAAGACTTGTAATTCTTCCCTTCACCGCTGGCTGTATCTCCGAGTCAAGCGTGGCTGTTAGTGTACAACAACAGCCTAAAAGCTCCAAACCAGACACAAAATCATCGTCTGCTTCAGGTCTCTCTCTCTCTCTCTCTCTCTCTATATATATATATATATATATATATAAACAAATTTAAGGGTCAGACTGTTTATGAGCATTAAATTGGAAATGGAATTCATGACAATATTAGCCTAAGAGAATTGCGTAAAACAAAATGAATTTAAGGGTCAGACTGTCAGATACAAATGGGTGTTTGATAATGCTACTGTTATTAATTTTTAATTTTTTTATTATAAATTTTAACTATAAATTATAAATTTTTTTAAATATTTACGACTTTTGATATAATTTATATTTTTTGTTATTTTAATTACAAATTATAATTTTTACTAAATATTTACAAATTCTATTATAAATTACAATTTATAAACTACTAACAGTAATTTACCACAAAAAGAATTTATGAGCATTAAATTTGAAATGTAATTCCTAAGAATATGACTATATGAAACTATGAGAATTGCTTAAAAAGGAAACAGCAGCCTATAAAAAGGCGAGTTCACAAAACATGACTCTCATTTATTTTTACACAATTCTAATCATTTCGTACCGTCAGGAATTTAATTTCGAGTCTAATGCTAGTAAATTTTGTTTCATATATATATATATATATATAGATATATATACAAGTGCTTATTATAGTAGGCCTTGTACAATGGAAACTTTGGCAGGAACCCAGGTAGAAGATGAAGAAGAAAGCTTATCGACGGCAAGCACGAAGAGCTCGTTGAGGTTCCTTGCGCTTCCAAAGGCTAATATTTCCTCTGGGTTTTCGTGGCTGTTCAAGAGCTTCAAAAGTTTCTCTCAATTATTTGGTAGGCGTTCTCATCTCCACCGTATGTTTGGTCTAAAAAATCTTTTAAGTTTCTTTATTATGAAGCTTTTTTCGTTTTTTATGGATTTTTTTAAAATTTTAAATTTATTATGTTTCCTGTTCCACCGGATCAAAGGAATCAAAAATATATGGTGCTAAAAATGAAAAGAGTTACCTAATTAAGACGAAACAAGTTAAAAAGTCAAAAAATTAAAAAAAAATTATACTATTGACTTTTTTCATTTATTTATACTTCTAAAAAAAAATTTCAAAAGTTCTTATTTTTCTGAATACATTTGACCAAAGAAACTTAGAATGTACGCTTATTTAGGTTAATTATTAAAAAATTTACTAAAAAAAAAAAAAACCTTACAACAAAAATTAGATCAAACACAACAAGTCATCGTTAAAATAAGTGTTTATAACTAAAAATATGTAATTATGTCTTCAAATACAAATTATAAATATTTGTTACAACTATAAATTTATAAGTTCAACTTTAAATAGTAAAATTTGTGCTTATTGATTTAAAATTAAAAATTATAACAAAAAAATATATGTACAACTGTTTGAATTTTTTTAAGTTTTAACTAATTTGTAAGTTAGAAGCTGAAAAAGAAAATTTAACAAACACTCTTTGTGGGTCATATCAAACTATTAAAAAAATCAAATAACATGTTCACATTTCACGTTTTTTTGCCTCTACGTTACCCAACTTTCTTCTTATTTCTTCTCTATTTATATTAACTAGTCCCTATTTTCTCTCTAATTACATTAACTAACTACTCTGCACATGTTATGCATGTTAAAGACATATTTTTAAATAATTGAGTCAATTCACATAAATTATTATAGAGATTGTATTTTAAAATTTTATTGATAACCAAATTAATTTTTAGATTTATTAGACATTTTGAGCATGCAAAAATCATTGAGTTTCACTTTGAGAGAGATGGCCGAATAACCTTTCTCGAGTTATTAATTAAGACTACTCGAGTGTTATGTATTATTGTCTACGTGATGTTCTTATTTAATGATATAGTTAAATATATTCTAAATGGGACAATTATGATCCCCTTTTGTTAGGTATGTAAAACAATTGTGGCCCGGGTTTGCCAGTATATCTATGTAGTATTTATACAATTATTTATAATGTCTATATATATATATATATATAAATATATATATATTATATGCACATACAGAAATAAACATTGCTGGTTATATATTACATTATCTATACTATTTATATATGCAATTATACCATGGGAGAACATTCATATATTATTCTCTAAAATTAAAATTCTGTGGACTTTATTTTTATACAAACGGCCTCTTTTTCATAACTAATTTTATTGTAAAATTTTAAAGATATAACTTAAAAATCACACCCCTCCACTACCCTTATTGCCCCCAATTGATTTGGTTACAAGTATGAAAATTTGTAACCGTTGCAGTTTTTTTCTTTTCTCTTTCTATTTATTTTTTTTAATTTAATATTTATATTATAATAAATTAAAAATTGCACATGGATGCATGTACCACGGATCCTTATATATATATATATATATATATATATAAAATTCATTTAATTAATCACCCCAAAGCGTTAATGTAGTTATGCGTCCTCTCACCTCTTTTTCTCTTTTGCTCCTTTATAAGTTTACAAGGAAGCAACAGAAGATGAAACGGAGATGGAAATAGGGTTTCCAACGGATGTGAAGCACCTGACACACATTGGAGCTGACAGTTCTTCAACTTCCAATGCCGTAAATGACTGGGGCAATCTCACGACTCAGTTACTCTCTCCCCCTTCTCATTCTTAGGAGAAATTATTCAATAAACAATGAATACCACGTCAAGAGGTTGATATAGCGTGCATATTCAATATATAAGAGTTTCATGTGTTTTTGTTTAGTGTATGGTCATACTAATGTTTGCGAGTAATTATTCAATAGTTTCGGAGAACCATGCAATATTATTTATATAGTATTTTCACTTAATATTTATGTAGCAAAAAACATTTCGCATTAAACAATCTGAGTCCACTTTCTTGACCAATTGAAAAAAAATATTTGCTAACTTTTTGTGGAGTGGTACCATAAATGGGTAATAGGAGATAAGGGAGGTCCATTTGGTGTGAATTGCACGTAATAAATGCCATATGATACCACGTAGATAATAAATGCCATATGATACCACGTAGATATGTAAGAGCATTGTCTAACATTATTAATACATGACACTTATATGTATTAGTTAAGCACACTAAATAACATAATGACGTGACATTTTCTACTTACTGAATAATTTTTTCGTTCTTAGAAGAAATTATTCAATAGGCAAAAAATATCACACTAGCATATTGATGTAGTATGTTTATCCAATACATTAGTGCTATTTATTCTTTTAGTATAAAGTCATGCTAATATTTCGTTGTCCCTTTATATATGTAGAACCACTCTAAAAAATTATGAATATATAATACCTATGTATTAATTAAACACGTTATCTTATCTCAACATATTAACGCGATGTTCCCTAACCACCGAATAATTTCTCCTTTCTCGAACGCATATTGAGGTTGCCAGGGCCGCCGACCCTGATCCACCGCAGGTTGATTGTTCTGCCAAATAGGGATGGCAATTTCTCCCGCCCCGCCCCGCCCCGACTCCGTCCCATTCCCGCCCCGCTTTATAGGGTTTTTTCCGCCCCCGATAACAAATGGGGTGGGGACGGTATTTGCTCTTTCCGCCCCGTTTTTCCCCGCCCCGCCCCCGATTACATAAAATGAATATTTTTAAATATTAATATATGTATAAAATATATATTTTATAATAAGTTTAAAATATTAAAATATTATATTTATCTCTATTTTTTTTTTATTTCTTATATTTTGTATATTTAGTTATATTAATTCA
>JAULJZ010020837.1:0-15734 GCA_032270985.1 Heliamphora pulchella
TTTGATACCATGTTAGAATTATTGCAGAGAGTGGAAGAGAAAAGGAGGAAGAGAGAGAATCAGAATCACAATGAATGTGAGCGCAACAACTTAAGGTTTACACCTTATCTCTTGTTATTTATAATAGAACCAAGAAATATGAAAAGTACAATAATATCCTCAACTTAACACACTTAAATAAGAAATAGTAAAGTGCAATGGAAATGAGAAAATTGCCTTGGGGCTCCCATCACTATGGACCATCGTGAGTTCTCAGTCTAATCTGTACATTATCAATTGCATTGATATTTGTACTTTACGAATTACAATTGCTACCATTGATTGAGAATTTGTGCCTTTATTATGGAACTTCAATTAATGTATTAGAAATGGTATGCAACTGTTACTGGACCTTTTGTTTTCTGTCTTTTCATATTTGGTAAATCAACCTACCTCTTGAATTTTGACAACCATGTGCACTCGGTATGTTTTGATCTCTAACAAAGGATGTTGAAGCAACAATGGCCCCAAATGTAGCGGTTTGATGAATTGAGAAGCATGTTGTTGTGCTGCTTAAGGTTGTGCTTGTTTGTTTGATAAATAAGATCCATGATAAAACAAACAGAGCCTAAACAAGAGTTTGTTGGAAAAAATGATGAGAGTACCCTTATGGTAGGTTAGCGCATTGGGAAACCCATGTTGTGTGAATGAATTTTTTTGTCTTGATTTTCAATGCTTGCTTTTTAGACTATTTTAGGCACACATTGAAATACATTTGAGCAGCAGTGTAGTAAGTTGGACGTACTTAGAAAATATTTCCATTGGCATATGTTTATTTCCCTCACTCAATATTTGTTTACAATTTGTTCATTGTAGTTGAATGGATATGCTGGCTGAATGGGCAACGGAAAAAGGCTCCAACACTAGAGGTATATTGAAAATAATTTTCATTAGGTTTCCAGAAAATCTTGAACCCATCCCTCAATATAGGTATTTTTGTGAATTCTGAGAACAAAATGCATACTATTGAAAAGAGTTTCTATTTTATTTTAATCACAGTGTTAGTGTTAGATATATGAACCAGTAATTTGTGAATTGTCTCTATGCACTTTGTTTGTGCTGTGGCAAAACATAACTCATGTTCACACTGCAGTGGTCAACATTTGGACTGTAGTGATCTTGATTCAAATTTTGCATCATTTATGTATTAACTTATAGTTTGTGAGCTAAATAGGGCTAATTATACATTCGTTCATGTTTTTGTTTGTGTTCCATACCCCCTAGTTAAGTTAGCTTGCGGCGGAGGGGGGGAATATGGTGCTTGACGGGTAACTATCTCCTTCATTGGCCTATGTTTCCTGCAAAATTTAATTGTTCTGAAAGTTGATTGACAACTTTAATCAGCTGGATGCATTTTGTTGTATTGTGCATGCTTTGGAAATATTTTAGGTGGTATACCTGCTAACGTAACTGCAATTTTGAACAATCAGTAAGCAAAGTACTAAAGGTGGAATTGAATTTTTTGAGCAATTATCATTGGAATTAAAAGGGAGGAATATAGTTTCCGTCTAACTTATTTTCATAAATTTTCTCCCGTGAGGATTTTTGTGTTGGCTACCCACAGGCAACTGCCAGCCCATGCGAATCACCATGCCCTTATCACAACTGTTTCGCTACTAAAAGGATCACCACTGCCCCCATTTTGGCATTACTGCTGTCTTCATGAACTCATTTTCCAATTCACTTGAATCTGCTATACTGAATACAATTTTTTGACCGAACTGATTTTCATGTTTGTAATTTTAGTAGTTTTAGATACTCAGCTCATTCCAAATCCTTCACTAGATATCCTAAAGGTCCTGAACTTCCCTCCTTTGATGATGTTGGACTGATACATGTGAAACCAGGTTGTTCAAGGATGAGTTCATGGCACCTCAGGCCTTTTGTTGTTGAATTTTCATTGTATTATTATCATAGAGGAATCTCTCTCCTTTTTTTTCTAAAGGAATGGGGATTTATTCTTTTCAATTATTTCGTACAATGTTATATATAAGGGAGGAGTTCTCAGTGGCTTTGGTTGACTTATTTAAACTATTTTTGGTCCATGCACAAAATTCTATTGATGGGTACTCTGCACTTTGACATAACGTTATGGGCTAGGTGCTGGACGCATGTTTTTCCTTAAGAACTAGCTCTTGCTTAAAGTACTGTTATTTGACAAATAAGTTGATTCCATCCTCAGGAAATGATGGAGCTGGAGGCAAGGCGTGAACGTGTTAGACTAAACGTCGCCCGTATGTGTTCTACACTTCTACTCATTGATTTTTTCGTTTAGAATTAGTTGCTTATGATACTTTCCAGCTAATGATTTTCTTACTTTTCCCTGATCTCACATCTAATGGGTTCATAGTTCACAGAAGAGCTTTTTCAGCTAAGTGCTATCCTGAAATGATGACTATGGAAGTATCAATCAAAACATGACAAGTAAATAAGGGCATGTATAGCTTGCTGATCACAACTTGCTAGAAAAATAATCTTCAAGGGGCATCTCTTATCTGTTTAAAAGCTTATCAACTTGATAAACTATATGATGTAGCAGTAGCACCAATAGAGAAGAAGAAGAATAGAAATTAGATATTAGAATAAGAAGAACAGAGGTTAAGGGAAGACAGAAAGATGAACGATACCTACAATTCTCAACTCAAATTCTTGTCCATTAATATTTGATTAATACATCAAAAGATTCTTTATTTATAACCTTAAACCCTAACGAAAAAGAAAACAAAAATTCTTAATTAACTGGAAATAAATAATATCCCAAATAGAAACAAATAATATCCTAATTAACTAGAAACAAATAATATCCTAATACTATAAAGAAAATAAATAATACCCTAATTAATTTGAAACAAATAACATCCTAAATAATATCCTAATACTATAAGGAAAGTGAATAAACTCCAATTTCAATAAAATACAATCCCATATATTGTCTATATCATTCTTCTCTACTGAGAAAAAGAACTCGTCCTCAAGTTTGACTAGAAGTATTGAATACGATCATGCCAAATAATCAAGTGGTGTGAATATGTCAACGATTTCAAGTTTTTCTTGTGCCAACGAATCATGATCGTTAGATTGCTGACAAGATCCACAAAATAGGATTTAATAACTCAAAAGAAAATTTTTAATGCCCACAAAACCAATCTAGTTGATTTTTACGAAAGAAGTGGTTAGTGGAGAAGATAAAGTAATTGTATGCTCATTTTAAAGAGATACCTCAGTTAATGGAAGCATTTGCTGTAAAAGAATGCCTTGCGTTGCCATAGCAGGAGGAGGAGGAGCAAGATCATAGATTGTCAAGGGAGTCCTTGTTTGATGGAGACATGTGCGGCAAAGTAACATCTTGGGTTGCATGATTGAAGGAGGAGGAGAAATATGATCATGTGACTCATGAGCCAAACCAGAAGGTAATGACTTTGTGGTTAGAGATCGCAATCATACCCTGGCTAAATTGATAAAAGAGTGAGTCCCTTTTCAGAGAAAGCAAGAAAAGCCTCCCCTATCACAACAAGGCGGATAGCGGAAAAGTGGGGTAAATATCATGGTGGAATAGGGTAGCTTAGTAGGTGTGGAGATGGGAGACACATCACTGGACATCCTATCTTGCTTTGAATGGACAGGTAGTTCATCCATTATATTTGAATATAATGGTGTTAGTTTTCTCATGATAAGCAATGCGAAACTCGTTCATCTATAGATGATCAAGTAGCACACGCATGCAAGTCTTAGGAAAAGCACATCACACCAAATCTTATCAAAATAATCGCTCATCTCGATAGTAACCAAATACCTTTGGGCAATGAAAAAGAAGGGTCATCAGGCCAAAACAAAGGATATGGTTGTGGGTGTGGTTCAGGCTAAAGGTTTAGCTGGCGGATACCTTTTTCGGATACCGCATTCCTGGTATATTTGCCATCAATGATAATCTTGCAAATTTGAATGGCGCACAAAAGAAATATATGAAAATTATTAATGTGTGGCCACTCAAGAAGTGTGAGAGTTGCAAGAAAAAAATAAAATGAAAGATACTTTTTTGTACCCTTTTATTTTTCACTCTTTTTTTGGGCTCTCCTTTTTTCTTGGATCTTTTTTCCCCTTGAAAACCGACGGCTCAAAGTCGTATCCGTAGGAGTTCCTCAGGTTGTGCAGAGGTGGTAGCAACAGATTTCTGAGGCTGATGAGAGGTGGCAAAAATTTCATATGGTAAAAGAAATCGTCTTTAACTAATGACGAAAATCTCATGTGGCAACATGCAATTTTGAGAAAGTTTTACCCATTTGACGGAGTGTGAAGGTGAAGGCATCATAGGGAATGGAGCGGAATAAAGGGATTTTTTGTGTGGCTTTAGGTGTTAATGGACTGAGATGGTGAGTTTATAAATGGGCTGGGCTAAAAGCTGAAAGAAAAGACTAAGGGCTTGGGTAAAATTAAGGCTAAGGACTAGGCTTGGAGTTTATGTGGGTTTTAATTTGGTTTAACATAAGTTACGGTTTAGACTAACTTGAGTATAGTGGGTCAGTTGGGGATTTAGTAAGGTTTTGGGTGTTTTAAAAAAAATTGGGCTAGTTGTTTTAGTTGGTTTATGCTGGGTTGGGTTAAGGGTTGGGGGGCTTTGATTTTTTAAGGTTAGCCTGATTTTGAAAATAGGTGGGGTCAGTGTGTTTAGGTCGGGTTTGGGGTTAATCGTTGGGTTTCTAGATTAGGTTGGATTAAAATGGGCTACGAGGGTTTTCAGGTCTGGTGGATGATGAAGATGGGCCGAAAAAATAAATTGAGGTGTCTCTTCCTCGCCACTTGCGGCACGAGTGAAGGCCACTTGAGCATCCTAGACGTGGTGAAGGTGGCATCGAACTTGGGCGGCGAAGGCGGTAGTAAACTTGGGTGCCAAAGGCGGTGCAAGGGAGACCAACGGTTGTTGGCGACTAGTTGTGTCGCAGATGTGTTGGTGGCGGCGATGAAAGGTTCAGCGATGGCTGACAACAATGGTTGGCAAAAATGACCGTGGAGGTCGGCAGCGTCAAGGGGAAGCGACATGTTGGCGTGACGAGGGTGGCGGGGAAGTATATTGAATCTGATTGACAAGGATCGTTGATGACAATGGATGGCAATAGATCGATTTTGTTCTGATATCAAATGATGTAGCACCAATAGAGAAGAAGAAATTAGATATTAGGAGAAGAAAATAGAGGTTATGAGAAGATAGAAAGAGGGAGGGAACCACACAATTCTCAACTCAAATTCTTAGTTATCAATGTCTGATTAATGCATCAAAATACCATTTATTTATAATCCTAAACCCTAATGAAAAACGAAACAGAGATCCCTAATTAACTGAAAACAAATAACATCCTAAATGGAAACAAATAATATCCTAATACTATAAGGAAATTAAATAATATCTTAATTAACTGAAATCGAATAACATCCTAAATAATATCCCAAGACTATAAGAAAGTGAATAAACTCTAATTCCAATAAAATACAATCACATATATTGTCCGCATCACTATATCAAAGTCCAAAAGCTTATAGTGATATCAGTTCCTAGTTGCTTTCTAAGTTCTACTTATCACATAATCCTTGCAGCTAACAAATTTAAATATCCGGTAAAAATTTACTATAGAATTCTTGTTTTGGTTTTAACTTGATCCTCGCAAAGCAAATCTTAAGCTGGGATTGACTTCCTTGAAAGTTAGTGCGCTCTTAAGAAAGAGATGCATATTTGGTCTCCTTATCCTCTGCTTTTGCCCCTTCGTTATTTTATGATGCATTGTTCTCTAACAGTCTAACTGCTTTGTTTCACAAGGCGATATACTTAACCCTTTTGGATCCTATTGGTTGATGCCCATAACATTCTAAAGGGGAACAATAATAATGATGTAGCTAATTTATGAACTCCTCTAGGCATAGAAGGAAGAATCAAGTTGGCACTAGTTTATTCTCTTATTCATATAGAAAGAAAGAGATTCTTTTTATGGGGAATTGTTGTCATTTCCCTCTGACTTTGATTCTTGACTGTTTTGCCAAGTTCTTCCTAGCTTTATACAAAAATCTAATCTAACATTTTCGTTTCACTTTCAAGTTCTCAAGAAGGAAGAAGAGGAAAGGAGAGCCAAAGAAGGCAGCAGAAGCACAGCCCCCAGCACTGGTAACTTGCTTGCTAAATGAAATTTATTTGTTGCTGTATAATGCAGCTATTGCAATTATTAACTACATTTCATGCATAGGTAAAGTTGGAGGTCCAGACTTGAAAAGTTTTATTCAGCAGTTTCCGGTTGCTTCAGAAGGTAACTCATTCTTGCTAAAGACTGCCTTGAGTTAACAATAGTCTCCAGGATACAACAACTTGTGTCCGGAGTCCTTAAAGCTTGATGGAATTTAAGGGTTAAATTATATGTTTTTTTACCATATAATGACCAACCCATATTCATTTGGTTCAAGCTTATACCTAATTGTGGTATTCTTAGGCCCTGATTGGTAACTGGTTTTCATAGCAGCTTTTTGACTTTTTGGCTAAAAATGCAAAAACAAAAAAACGAAAAACAAAAAAACAAAAAACTAACCAAGCCGTTTGCCTTGCCCAAAAAAGGCCAAATTTTAACTTTTTTCTTTGCACATTCCAATACATATCACATCCCAATGAAAAGTTGACAGTACCCTTCTTACATATTCCAACTCATTTTTAATACATATAAATTGAGGGCAATGTTGTCATTTTGATACAAAACTCTAAAATACCAAAAAGCTTAGTTACCAGGTAGCCTATCTTATTAGCTTCAAAAAGCTAAGTTACTAAACGACGTATCTTGGATTCATTTTAGCTTTTTAGCTAAAAATGCAAAAGAGCCAAAAATAGTCAAAAAGCTTAGTTTATCAATCATGGCCTTAAACACGTTCAGCCCAAATTCTCTAACTTACTGTGTTGATAACTCATAAGAGTTACATAAATCATTGTCCATCATACTTCAAATAATGGAATTAGGTACTTCTGTCTGGTTTTGTTGGCCCCATCCATTCTGACTGAATTGGTTATTAAGTCAGAATGTGAACATTTTGTTACAATAAAGGGGCTGGATTTGATTAAATGGGAGCAGCTACATGAATCATTTTTTTCCATTTCACTTGTTAAGGCTATTTGCTGAATTAAATTTAATTAACTCATATCACTTTTCCAATTTCACATGTCACTTCGGGCCTTTTTCCCCCCATTAGGATTTCCGTCGATCATAATCATATCGCTCTTTCTTATCGTTGCATCTACTGGTCTTCATTGTACTCTCTCAACATATCTTCAAGTGATGCCTAGTTATAAACTTAAAGAGTCTTGTACCTTTCTTCTTCTCTTTCCGCAATAAAATTTCTAGATTTCAGTTTTCAGTTTATGGTTTCAATTTTCCATAAAATTTATACCTATTCACTCTGGCATCATCTTTGTTTCCTCATGTTGTTTGTTGTTTTAGGTGACAGAGTTGGAGAAACATCTGGTGCAATTGATGGCATGAGGTGAGACTTATAATATAAACAAAATAAGGTCAAACTCATATTTATAGCCATTAATGTAGTTGTAGTTTGTTACCGATTCAAAGAATTAACAAGTTTATCATCTTTGTAAGAAGGCAAATGATTTGTTCTCATTTAACTTAAATCTTTAAATCATCATCTTCTTCTCTGGCATCTTAAGCTGGATTTGTTGGTTCTTCCCACCCTCCCCTCCCCCTCCCCCGCGGCCCCCTCCCCTTCCTAATTTCAGTCACTGCACATACGATTGGCTGCTTCCCCGAACTCATTTTTAATTATTTTCTTACCGGCTGGCTTTTAGGCCTGTCCCAATGTTTTCCTTCCCTTTTTTCTGGTAATTTTCTAGGATTAAGAGTGATAGGTGTCCGAGTCGCATCTTGCTTCCTTTTTTTTTTTCTCAGTAAATACACATGGACACTACTCCACACTTACTCTTGGCAAGATTTGAACCCCTCACTTCCCATTTGGAGTGAGGTTGGTAGGGGTCATAGTCACTTCAATGTATAGTTGTGGCAAATAAGTTTCTTTTTGATTTCTTGTTTGGTGCACTGATGAGAAACTTCTTCTCGCATCTATTTTCCAGACTCACAGTGGTATTTTACTGCCTTTCCCTTCAGGTGGTACTCGCACATCATTGGTATTTAATTCTCGCAGTTGTTTGCCACCTTTGGTAAATTAGGCAATTTATTTGCAATTTTCCATAAAAATTAAAAAGCTTCTCAGTTATCCAATCTCGCTAGTCATTCTTTATTTTGTTTTGAAGTGTAACATTAAGATTTCTTTATAAATCTCTTTGTGCATACATGGACATGATTCTGCTCAAGTAGCGGGTACCTGATACCATTTCATATACTTTTAGGAACTCCGAAGAATCAGAGACAGACAAAAAGATCCCGCCTCAACATGAACAGCAGCCCGAGTAAGTCCACTGGTTATTATACTTTCCTGTGGGGATATGTTTGTCCATGCATGATTGCGTGTCATTCACAAATCTGTAGAAACTTGCACATGCATAATATGTATATACCCTTTCTCGAATCAGAATTCCAAATATCGTAGAAACATCGGTATTTGGAGTAACTTCTTGGTAAACAATGTTTCCCCAACTTGTTTGCAGATCTACGGAGCCAACAGGATCTGGCGAATCTTTCAGACCAGGAGCGTGGCAACCGCCAACATGAGCATTCATCCATGCTAACAAGATTGATTGGTCCTCACGGTTTGTAGCAGAATGCTTTTCAGCCTTTTATTCTAAACTAATATCCAATTATCCAGATTCAAATCACGGATCATACTTTTTTTTTTTTTTGATAACTCAGGTGCCTCCTGCCTAACCCAGACCAAATTGGACCGGAGTTACCTCCCGTTGAATGACAGATCATACCTGAGAGCAATGTTACATGAAGATTTTGTTGCAGCACCTGTACGCTTACATTCTTTTATCTCTGTTCTTTTGAATATCGTGTCTCGAGTTTTCTGGGAGCTATGCGAGAACATTTCATTTTTTCATAGTAATATGAAAACTTTCTGGACTTCATCCTCTGCTCGAAGAGGAAAGTTATTGTATTTTGAAACTTTTTATTCAGCTTTTTATTTATAATTTTTTTTTTCGGTGGGAAGCCCATTTATCTGTATTGTTTTTTCTTTTCCTTCCTCATTCCCTCTCCTCTTCGTGAAAAAGAGGGTAGCAATTGAACTAGAAAATGGTCTTATAAATAATTTGTTCTAAAGAGCTATATGCACTTTGCATGATGTGGTTAAAAATCTTAGGCAGTGTTTGATACTTTGGAAGGGATTGAATAGGATATGAGCGTTAAGAAATACTGGAAAATTCACATATTTTTATTTATATAAAACATTATAAATAAGATCCGTATACTGTCAAAATATTAGTTCGTAGTTCATGGTGGTACTAATAATACTATAGGAGAAGGTGATTAAATTGGCAAAAAAATCACTAAATATGAAAGAAAAAAGTCATTTTGGGCCTCCTTTTTTAGGGAAAAAAAAACTACGCAGTTTTTTTTTTTTAAGAAACACTAAAAGCAAAAAGTATATTTTTACTATAACAAGTTTAAATGTCAGAAAACCAAAGTCAACCTAAAACAATCACTTTTAAATCTGTAAGAATGGTTGTTTTACCTATTTACCCTTTCGGCTTAACAAACACCAATTATCACATGTATTTAGTAATTCAAAAATCGAACAATCAAACAATCTTACTTACACGGTTACACGATAATGAGTTTTAAATTTCGTTGTGCTCGTTTGGTAACTTCGTTTAAAATTGAGTTTTTTTATTTAAAGTTATTTTAAATTAAAAAAATTAATTTGAAAAAATTTATAAGTGGCTTAAAAACTAAAAGCTTATTTGCTTTAGCCAAAAGACACTAAGGCAATAAACTAAGTAATTTTAGGCCAAAAGAAATTTGATATGATTTTTTCTCCGCATAATTTTATATTCAATATAAGATATATCTCGATATGTAGGTTTTGAATATATAATTCTCATACAAAAGGATTTATCTAATAAAAGTTATAGCATTCTTAAAAATGTATAAAAGTATTTTTAGTTAATAAGCAAAAATATTAAAAGCTTAGATTGCCAAACAAATAGAAGATGGCTTTTTTAGGCTTTAATCGACAACCAAACAACGGACACAAGTCTTTGGGATTTAACACTTGTGACACCATGAAGCTTGCCCCTTGAGATTGGATCCTCCGTTTAGAATTGTCCGACTTTATTGGTCATAATTTCCTATTGTTGCGGTCAGTGCTAATTTGTGCACTCATAAACCAACCCAACAAACAAGGAAATAATGCCTCTTAGGGCATCTTAGAATGAATTGAGCCGTATGGGTACCTCGTAAGATTTCCACATGTCTACTCGGATTTTGTATGGATATGCAAGAAGGGGTGTTCCAAGATGTGTATATGTATTTATTCGAGAGAATGGTTTCTCATCAAGTCAGTTTGGGGGTGTGGACACACTTGCGCAAATTTAGGTAACGGCTATAAGGGAGCTTACCTCGACCATATTTTGAATCAATCACCTTTCGATAACTTTCGGGTCAAGGACAACGAGTTTATAGAGGAAAGGGTGGAGTCTATGATCTTTTTGAAACAATTTTGAAAGAAATGTTCTCAAGGGCATCCTCTGTCACTTTGTCGGAGACTTAGAACAGCTCTCACAGATCGACTGGCAGTGAAGGCTACATGCCTTCACTTTTTGAAAAGAATGTTACCTTTTCTCGAACGTAAGCAAACCTAAATCCCATGTGCCCAAACCTAGTCCCCCTGAATCGGTGAAGCATCCCTACCTGCCCCTACCTGCCCTCCCCTTTATTACAGTATCCATTTTGTAATGATTGTACTTGCAATCTTAATAGTAATTAGCCCTTAATCAACCTTTATTCTTCTTCTTGAATTTCGAATTTCAAATTTCATGATTGTAAAGGAGAAATCTACTTAATGGATAGAAATGTGGTGATTGATCAAATCTATGTTACGGGTAAATTTCGACATAGAAAACCAAACTTTCCCTCTCTGGCCTCCTGTAGCTACTTGGACTCAGCAAGAGAAGCAAGTTTCTCAGCCGAAGGTTGGTCGGCTCACTCAAAAAAAAGGAGAGGTATGTAGTCGCTCGACTAAAAGAAGCGGAAGGAAGACCAAAGTGAGAGGTATGTAGTCGCTCGACTAAAAGGAAAAGAAGCGAGACCAAAAGGAAAGAAACTGGAGGGGTCAATCTTTCTATCCAGAAGTTCTTGATCTCAAATACTGGAGCTAGTGAGTTTGCTAAACTCCATTTTTCAGCTCGCCAGCTCAAATGGGTGGGGGCTCTCTATTTTCTTGTATGCCTTTAGTTAGAAGTAGAAGTAAATGGGGTTGTTTGCCCCTACAAAAAAAAAAAAAACATAAATCACGGTATGCAAATATCAAGCATTACCTGGAGCTCCAAACATTCCCTTCATATGCTACCAAAAACAATCGATAAATGATCATTCAACGCTTGACTCAATAATTCTTTTTTTGAAAACTAGGTTCCTGCTATATAAAGCTCGGGAAGTAGGATGAGTGGATTTATGTATGCATTGATTTATGAAAATAATCGACCCATTGACTGATCCACTAATCCGTGACCACATTGAAGCTAGTTTTTATGAAGGAAAGTCTTGACTATTTAATAAAAAAGAAAGAAATCTTGCAAATCTCAATGTTAAGGAATTGAGTTGACCGTTCCTATTGATCGCGTACAGAGGTTTCAACAACTGAACTTGCTTATGCTCCTTTTTGATCAAATGTTATTTCTATAAAAAATATTAAATAGGAAAAAGTGGAATTGACTTTCATCGAGATTGGCTCAGCTTCTTACTTACATGGCGAGGAACTTACTTAACATATTTTCAATCAAAACCAAGGCCAAGATCAAAAAGTGAAGATTCACTTTTTGGAATTCCAAGTGACATGATTCCTTATTCAATACGTTTTTCGCCCCAACTAAAAATCCAATACCCCTAGCTCCAGGCGTGCGCCCTTCATCAAATTCCCCCAATTATTAGAAATCATTGAATACAGATGTGCATAGTGACCCGATTCTAAAGAAGCATAACTCCTTTTGAGTTCAACCTACCATCAACCATAATTTAACAGTCAAAACCCCCCCTCATCCATAAGTGATAGCATTTCCTTTATCCTTAAAAAAAGCCTTCTTATGCTCTATATGCCTATTATTCTTGGGTCACTTCTAGCTTCTTCACTTGACTAATGTAATATAAAGTAAAGGGCTTACCTAGCTCTCATTCATCTGTTAGGGATGTATACTAAAAGCCATATTTTGTGTAATAAAATTTGGTATTGATTTTATTTATTAATAAAATTTATTTTTTTTATTTTTAATAAGAATATGTATGAACAATGTTTGCATTGCATTATTTATTTAATGCTATGCATACGTGTCTTTTATTCTACATAATAGATCATCTTGTGTGTAAAGTTCGACTTACACAGAGAAGACCAGATTATCGGTTCTTGTAGAATATAAATTTTTTGTTGACAGTCTTAAATGGAACTGCACAGTGTTTTAATAGATATGTCTTGATTATGAAAAATAGTATAGTTCCGACTCATTGTGCTAGTACACTTTATGTGTATTAAATATGACTGTGTTGGGATAATTATTTTATATTGACTATATAAAATAATTAACACCCCATGGTTATTATGAGTTCTTATACTCTTAATCTCGAAATAATTAATAAACACATATATTTAGTGTTCGTTATTTAATTTATAAAAGAGTGAGATCTTTTACTGGTCAATAAGCTCGGTGAATTGGATAACGACATTACATATATGGTGAATATTAATTATTAATGAAATTCATGTTTTGACATATGGATTGATGATACCCCTTTAAAGAAATTTATAAGTTTTAATTATGCCAAACTTTATAGATGGATTTTGTAATTCGATATATCAAATAAGTTAAGTGAAAAATCTTAAGGAATTATATGATGTCGATTAAATATAATTGTTCGTAATTTAATTTAATCAATGGTTATCTGTAATCTTAACGTAAGGAGATAAATAAGCATTTAATAACAAGAAGCTCGAAAAATGATTTTTGAGATAAGACCAGGGGTGCAATTATGATTCTTTAGTTGTATGAAATGTAATTTATATTTTTAAGAAATTAATTCCGAGTTGAATTAGATTTTTCTAATTACATAAGGAGCCAGAGTTTTATTTACTCCATAGGACCCTATCGTAACCTATATATACGACATTATAACCTTTAGCAGTAAGTTTTGATCCTTAGAGTTTTTACACACTTGTAAAAATCAAAGAAAAATGAGGCAGTTAGGTCAGGGTCGAATTCCAAAAGTTAGAATCCACATTCTATTCGTGATTCGGTATACGAAAATACGGAAGTAAATCTAACGTGCAGACGAGCTTTCAGATTCGTGCATTCAATCTAGCAAATTTCATGTTCAAGTATTGAGATGAGATCAAATCAGAGAGATCTTGAAGATATAATTTATGTTCCGCCTTTATTGGGTTACCGAGTTCATTGTTTTCAAGTTCGGACGCAACTAGGGTTTCCCATCCAGACAGTTACGAACAACAGTTTTTTGGGTTTAATTCGAATGCGCTATCATCAGATCTTGAGATTTCGGTCCCCTTAATCATCATCCTTGACTGATATTTCTCCACGACTTGAGGGGATTAGTGTCGTTATCCCTCTACTAAAAATTCGTAGGAAAAAAAAGGACCATTGGATGTTTCTCTAATGTGAGAGAATTGTTTTTGAATTACTTAAATCTTCTCAGTTTATAAGTGAACGATTGAAATGATTTGGCACAAATATATATTCCTGATCAATTCTCAAGATGTTATCAATGTAACTCTTTTTTTTTTTGCACCTCTTTCATTTATAAAGTACAACTTTTTTCCTTCTAAAAGTACAAATAATTAAATAAAACAAAAGTAAACATATACATTCTTTTAGCATTCCCATTACGCTAGATACCAAATTCGATCTCTTTATCTAAAGAGATTTTTACTTTTGTTATTTTTTTAATTTTTATCCCCATAATTTAACAAATTAATAATATTTATTTTTAATTAAGTACTTTAAAATTAGCTAATTAACTAATTATTAAATTATGAATATTACTTTTTATTTTCTTCTTACATTATTAAAATTTGATAAAAGAGTACAATTAAGCACAAGTAATACTACACTAACCCTGGCACACGTGATGCATATATAACTTAAATTATTTTAAAATACTAAAAATTAAAGACATGACACAAAGAAATAAAATAAAGACAAAACATATTACACAGATGAAGAGAAAGTGGGTAGTTACAAATTGATTTATAAAGAAAAATAAAAAATTGACAGTTATAGGCAAAGCTAATTTAGAAAATAAAAAAAATTCATAGGACTTTAATATTGAAAACATTAAAGAGAAGCTCTCTTTTTATAAAATAGTATAAATATTCTAAATTTATTTGTAATTAATTTTCTCTTCACGAGTATGTCTACCACAAACCATTTGCCCTTCGATCAACGGCGGAGCTAGAAATCTAATTTAAAAGGACACTAATTAATTTAAAATTTTAATTTTTTTTAATCAATAAAAATATGATATTGCTAAAACTTAAACAATTATTAATAAGTATAAAAATTTGTAATCTTATTTTTAACAAAAATCTGTGATAATTAAGACAAAAACTGTTATATTTATTTATTTTTGGTCAAAAACATATTGATCAAACTAACTAAAATATTATAATTTTTTTAAGAATATTATAATGTTTATATAATATTCAACAACAAATGACATTTTATTATACATGGAAACTTTTTTTATGAATAGCAAATGAATAAAATTTGTAGTTAGAAAAATTGAATAAAAATTCTAATCAAGTAAAAGCTTTAAAAGAGTTATCTTTCAAAAATTGTTATTTTAAGACCTTTGGTTATAAATATTTTTGTAAAAACTTATAATAATATAATAGTTTTATATTTAAAAGAGAAACTAAATAAGTTTTATAAATGCATCTACATAGTTTTTTTTATAAATAATAATTTACATACAAAAAAAATGAGGGGGCACATGCTCCCTTTAAGCGTGCATTGTCTCTGTCACTGCTTCTGATCTTTTTCATAATTCATCCAAGTATTCAACGGTATTTATCGTTAATATAGATACAATTCTAATCGCACTACGGTAAAGGTGAATGCGAAGAATTATAACAAAACTTTTCAAATTTGAATTTGTCCGAAAATGGAGAACTGAGTGTTTGCTATTAGTTTTTATTTTTTTATTATTAATTTTAATTATAAATTATAATTTATTAAAAATATTTATAATTTTTATTATAAATTATATTTTTTTCTACTTCAACTGCAAATAATTTATATAAAAGCATTCACAACTTTTTAGTTTCTCGTATTCCAAACAACGCGCCAACAACCGAAGCTATCTGCATTCTGCAGAAGCCGCCGTGAACAGCTCGCTTTATCACTCCTCCATTTATGAAGATTGGATTGTAGCAAAAAAAAAAAAAAAATTATGAAGATTGGAAGAACATGTTTGCATCCGTACTCCGCATTCTTGGCATTTCTGATAATCTGGCAAATTTACAATTGTCATGTATACAAC
>JAULJZ010020867.1:0-15732 GCA_032270985.1 Heliamphora pulchella
TACCGAAAACCCATTCACATCATTGGTTTTCCTTATGCAAATTAGACCCAAGTTCCCTCACAATCCATCATTTAATCTGTTATCTCAATTTTATTACACCCATCTTGCATACACATACAGACATGCACACAAACTTTACCAATATTCCTTCATTTTCAACCATTTTATAGTTTTACAATCTAACTCAATTCAAGGACTATTTTACGGTCTTTCACCGAAGGACAAGTGCCTAACTCAATTCAACTCATGTACTTTTTACGGTCTTTTACCGTGAGCCAAGTATCTAACCCAATTATGGTTTTAAGATTTTAAGAACTGACACCGGATGAGCTTATAAACCCATGCATGGCTACTTTCGCAACTAGGCCACGCGAGGCCTGCCAAGTGGCAAATGCGTTCTATAACTTGTCACGACTAACGCCTATTTCTCGGTTATTAACCGATGGGTAGGGTACCCAAATCTGCGCAGTTTTTTGATATTTCACCGAGGAGCTAGATTAGCCCATAATTACAATCTGCGGATCCCAAATCGATTCATTTACATCATCATTTTTAACATCTCAAACGCGAGTCCAATCCAAGCATAGTTCTTCTCGTCAACACCCAAAACACGCGAGAGTTACAATCATTATTAATCCCCGATATAGCACCCGTTTCACATTCGGGTTTTAATCAACTCGAAACCCTACCTAAACATCCCATGATTCTTCACATTTTTTCAATTTCATATATTTGATTTTAATTACCTTAAAACTCCGACCAACACCTTATTGTTCCCAAAACCCAACAAGCTCACATGGTTTGTTCAAAACCCTAATATATTATTACGTGAATTTCAAATATCATCAAGTTCATAGATTTTATACATGTAAATAGACCCTCACAATACAAAATTTATCAAATCATTAACCAATTTCACCATTGATTTCATCAATTCAAAAACTCCAAATTTTTCAAGTATTACCCCAAAAACCAAACCCTAATTCGTCATCCTTCAAACCCAGTCATATCTAAGAACAACAAGAAGTTACAACTATCTTAAATCACTCACAAATCAAAGATTTCACATACTTTAATATTAAACCCTAACCTAGGGTTTCAAAAACATAGATTTATCATGATTTTATATGTAAATTCAAAATAATCGACCCATATCCAACAATATTCATGAGAAGTCACAGATCCTACCTCTTAGATGCATAAGACACAAGAATAGAGTCTTAGCAAGCTCCAAACACGAAAACCTCCAATCGAGAGGTGAGAAAATGCATCAAACGCCAAGTTTGAGCTTCCAATGGGTGTTTCACAAAGAGAGAAGTAAGAAATCACTACCAATGGGGCAAGGGAAACCCTAAGAAGCGCCAAGGAAAGTTCTAGGGTTTCTAACACAAGTTTAGAGAGAGAAGAAAAAGAGAAAAATGAAAGAGAAACGCTTAATCGGCAATTTTATAAGTCTGCTCGTCGACAGTCTGCTCGAGCGAACAAGGGGCCACTCGAGCGGTCACCACTTATTTGAACTCTCTACCACTAGTCCGCTTGAGCAGGTCTCTGACCGCTTGAGCGGTCAACACTGGAGGTGACCTTGTATAAATGATGCACGAATGAATCAGATCATAAGACAAATACCTCACAACTCACCCACAACAATTGTTCCCATGCATTACCAAACATACAATCATTGTTAGCAACGTTTTCATGCTCAAGTTTTAATTCTTTTTTCACAATTAAACGTTCAATCACATGTTACGAAACCAACTTCAACGAGTTTTAAATAAATTCTTTTAAATTTCAAGAAACCGGGTTCCTACAATTATATTTAATCGATTTCTTCGAAAATTCTTTAAACCCTTCTGCTTATCTTATTTGACTGCCGAATTATAAATTTAATTTTTCCGTCACATTTTAAACCATCTTTACGTGTTTTTATGTGTAACAAATAAAATTTTTAAAATTCTATTTATTTTAAAAAATTAATTTTAAATAAAAACCAAGAATTTAATTTTATTTTTTCATTACACATTTTTCGAAAAAAAAATTATTAAAATTAAACTCCTTTAAATTAATTCAAAAAAAAAATTTCAAAATTAACCGTCACGTTTTTCCAAGATATCCGATTTTTTAAAAATTATTTTCAAACGTGTTTTAATGTAATAAAATAAAATTTCCAAATTTTCTTTTAAAAAAATTGTATTAAAGAAAATTTTATTTTATTTTTTCGTTACAAAAAAATTAATTTTGAATTAACCATAATTAATTAAATCATAGCAAAATAAATAAATTAAAATAAAAGTATCTATGCATCTAAATAAATAAATAAATAAATGCATTAAATCCCGACTTTTATGATCTATCTAAAACTCTTTAGTCAAAGAGTTTCTATTAATCCAGAAAACCTGTAATTCTGTCAGAATTAAGATTTTAGACTTCTGATTTTTTTTGAACATTGCAATCAATCAAAAATCTTACACAATTCAGCTACTGCAAATCACAATCCTACCAAAGCATTGCTGTCGTCGCTGCCTTGCCACGCACCGCCACTGCACACACATAGCGCGCTGCGCTTGTTTTTCCGTAGTTGCGTTGTTTTTCTGGATTATAAGGCTTTAATATTTGTTCATCATACTTGATTGTGATCATGAACGTGGCAGTGACTTTAAACATTCAACAAAACTTAGCTAATAAGGAGTAATCCATGTGTGATAACTCACTGGGCTTGATAATCCTAGTGGTGGTCAAGATTGTGAATGTCAACCTTTGTACGATGAATTATCATCAAAGACTTGAATTACACCATGGCATAATGATTAATTCTTGCTTCTGGACCATGCTGTTTAGGATTAATGCACTGTAATACCTTGGACCATTGTAATGAATTAAGTTGCTTGCTGCGGCTTTTTTTGTGTGACTTTTTTCTTTGTTTTTTTTATTACACAAATCAAAATACAAAAAATTAAAAATCAAAAAACGATTAATTTAAAATAATTCTATGCATCCGAGGAGTTCACAATCAACCTACCACGATCAACCCTCATGGTTAAAAAAAATTAATTTAATAATCATTATTCAAACTATGTAATTAAATATGCAAAATAAAAAATGACCATTAAAAGCCGGGATTAAAATATCTACAAAATCAAGTTAGCACAATCTAAATTTATCCGAAATCATGATAAAATAATACATAATCAAAGACGTCTCTGATACCAATTATTGGGGCAAACTGTCAAGATTCTAAAATTATGTTTATGATTTTAGTCAAAAATATCCGAACGGACAAACGTCGAAACAGGCTCCAGATTAAAACTTTTGATATCGAACAATTAAAGATAAAATTCAATAATACTCCTAAAGTTAGTTTTAGGATTATACATTTCAAAATTTGGTTTGATGATTTCAGTTGCTGTAATAATATTTAGTCAACGATTCACCGTGGTTTTTAACTTCTAGTCAAATATTCGACATAAGTCTCTTGCTGTATTTTTGAATGCTAAACACGAACAAAGTGTCGGGTTTGATCTATCGTGTTATTCAAAACCTGTCCAGTCGCATGTTCTTTGGATTCACAAGATTTGGACTTAATTACTTGGCAAAATTCACGACGACTCGAATGCTAAACACGAACAAAGTAAGGACCTGTAAAGTAAATAAGAGATGGACTTCCTATATAATTATGAAATCTTGTCTCAACCCAGAAGCAATTTCATAAAACATAATTCATTACAGTAAAGAATTATAATTGCACTCCCAGTCTTATTCACTAAACTATAGTTTTTAAGCTCATGTTATTAAATGCTTATTTATTCTCCCCACATTAAGATTACAAATACTCGTCGATTAAATTAAATTACTAAAAGTTATTGTAATGCCCCGATTTCGTAGCAATATGAACCCATATGATTTTATGAAGAAAAGAATCCAATTTGAGATATCCAGACCTAACGATCTTATAAAGAAAATATATTGTAAAAAGAGTCCAAACTTCCAATTTAAAAAGGACTTAATTACTTGGAAAAATTCTCTCAAAAAGATCAATTTGGCCACAAGGAATGCCCCAAAGATACAAATAAAACCTCCCATTTTCAAAGCAAAACTCCTAAAATTTCCCAACAGCGACTGCCCGCTCGAGTGGTCCCTCCACTGCTCGAGCGGTGAGGTACCCGAGAGCTTTCTGGCCAAAATCTTAAAAAATTTTCTAAATGTTAAGAAGACACTTGATTTTGATAAGTTTGAATATGTTTTACAGTAGGCTCAAGTTCCAAGGAAAACAAACATTTAGTAAGAAAACATCTCTATTCAATCCGAAAATTCCAAAAAAAAAAATAATCCAAAGTTTGAAATCACAGTATTCCATCCTAAGCTAAAGAATCCAACGCCCTCACATGCATACAAAATATGAAATTATGACCTTAGGGTCTTACAAAACGGGTTACTCAAACCCACAAACATTCATACAAGTGTTCAAGAGAATTACATCTTTACAATTTCTATTCTCAAAAGGTATCATCAATAGGTGTGTAATTCTACTAAGCTACGCAAAAGGGTCTCTAAGACCATACTTCTCAGTCCATGGCTTTCTTCCCGCTATCACCTGAAATGTTGTTAAACAACATGAGTCGAAA
Organism: Heliamphora pulchella; assembly: GCA_032270985.1. Classification (NCBI taxonomy): domain Eukaryota; kingdom Viridiplantae; phylum Streptophyta; class Magnoliopsida; order Ericales; family Sarraceniaceae; genus Heliamphora; species Heliamphora pulchella. The sequence goes on from JAULJZ010020867.1 coordinate 4,620, forward strand.
CTCATAGGAAATTGACTAACAATAAACATATGCATGACATGCGATGATGGCTTTGCATAATGCAACACGTAAATTTATCAAAATCAAATTTCATTCTTTACCGAAAACCCATTCACATAATCGATTTTCCTTATGCAAATTAGTCCCAAGTTCTCTCACAATCCATCATTTAATCCTTTATCTCAATTTCATTACACCCATTTCAACTATCAATTTCCACAACTCCCGCATACACATACAGATTCGCACACATACTTTACCCACTTCCCTTCATTCTCAACCATTTCATGGCTTTACAATCTAACTCAATTCAAGGACTATTTTACAGTCTTTCACCGAGGGACAGGTGCCTAACCAAATTCAATTCATGTACTTTTTACAGTCTTTTACCGTTGGCTAAGTATCCAACCCAATTATGGTTTTAAAATTTTAAGAACCGACGTCAGACGAACTTATAGACCCATGCATGGCTACTACCGACCAGGCCACGCGAGACCCGCTAAGTGGCAAATGCGTTCTATAACCCACCACGACTAATGCCTCCTTCTCGGTTATTAACCGATGGGCAGGGTACCCAAATCTGCGCAGTTTTATGGTATTTCACCAAGGAGCTGGATTAGCCCATAACTACGATTTGTGGATCCCAAATTGGTTCATTCACATCATCATTTTTAACATCTCAAACGTGAGTCTGACCCAAACATGGTTACTCTCGTCAACACCCAACACACACGAATGTTACAATCATTATTAATCCCCGATATGGCACCTGTTTTACATTCGGGTTTTAATCAACTCGAAACCCCAACCAAACATCCCATGATTTCTTTACATTTACCTAATTTCATATATTTGGTTTTAATTAGCTTAAAATTCCGACCAACACCTTTTAGTTCCCAAAACCCAACAAGCTCACATTGTTTGTTCAAAACCCCAACCCATTATTACCCGAATTTCAAATATCATCAAGTTCAGGAATTTTATTCATGTAAATAGGCCCTCACAATACAAAATTTACCAAATTATTAACCAAATTTACCATTGAGTTCATCAATCTAAAAACTCCTAATTTTTCAAGGATTACCCGAAAAACCAAACCTTAATTCCTCATCCTTCAAATCCAACCATATCTAACAACAACAAGAAGTTACAACTACTTTAAATCACTCACATATTAAACATTTCATATACTTTAGCATTAAACCATAACCTAGGGTTCCAAAAACATATATTTATCATAATTTCATATGTAAATTCAAAATAATCAACCCATATCCAACAATGTTTATAAGAAGTCATAGATCCTATCTCTTAGATGCACAAGACACAATAATGGAGTCCTAGCAAGCTCCAAACACGAAGACCTCCAATTGAGAGATGAGAAGAAAGCTTCCAACACCAAGTTTAAGCTTCCATTAGGTGCTCCACCAAGAGAAAAGCAAAAATCACCACCAATAGGGCAAAGGAACCCCTAAGAAGCGCCAAGGAAAGTTATAGGGTTTCTAACACAAGTTTAGAGAGAGAAAGAAAAGAGATAAATGAAAGAGAAAGGCTTAACCCGTGATTTTATAAGTTTGCTCGCCAACAGTCTGCTCAAGTGGATAGGGTGCCTTTCAAGTGGTCTCCACTTACCCGAACTCTCTGCCACTAGTCCACTCGAGCAGGTCTCTGACCGCTCGAGCGGTCAACGCTGAAGGTGACCTTGCATAAATGATGTACAAATGAATTATATCATAAGACAAACACTTCACAACTTACCCAAATCACCCACAACAATTGTTCTCATGCATTACCAGGTATATAATCATTGTTAGCAACATTATCATGCTCAAGTTTTAATTCTTTCCCACATTTAAACGTTCAATCGCATGCCATGAGACCAACCACAACGAGTTTTAAATAAGTCCTTTTAAATTTCAAGGGACCGGGTCCCTACAACCTCCCCCACTTAGAAAATTTCATCTCCGAAATTAAACATGCATCACGGATCAAACAACTCGGGGTACTTCGAACAAACTTTCAACTCCCGTTCTCACGTAGCTCCCTCAGCACCATGGAGAAGCCATGCAAAACTTCACATAAGCAGAGGTTCTCCCACGCAAGACTTGGTCTTTAGTGTTAAGAATCACCACGGGTCTCTCCTCATTGGCGACATTGTCCTCAACGCTAAACTCAGTCTAATCCAAGATGGGCAATCGAAATCAGCCACGACTCTGAACTCATCCTTGTACTCTCCATTCTTACCCACATTAACTAAGACTCTCGCATGAGATACTGCACACTAGCTCACCTCCAACTCAAGGTACATATCTAGGGCACTTTCGTCGGCTAAAACACGCATTGTTAAACCTCGATACCATTCGTGGAAAAAGTCACACGTATTACATCTCACGCACAATCGAAACCTCGTCCAAGTCCTCACAATAGATCGAAGACTACAGAACCCCAACTGCACCATTACGTAGTACCTACCCACGGTACTAGCATTAAAGCCAACGGGATACCCACTCTTGAGCAGAAACAACGAATGTCTAGTTCAAGGGAAAAGAACTCACTCCAACCATAGGAAGATTCACTATGATACAAGATTTTTAAACGAAGTAAGGGCTCTTATAGAAGAACTTTAATCTCAGCGAATTTGCGGCTCAACAACTGTAAGGGAAAGTCAAACCAAAGGGTGTAGAAATCACACGGCACATACAAAAAACTAGAATGATGAGCACATCTATTTAAGTCGAACAAGGACTGCATAGAGAGCTACCCGCTAGAGTAGAAACAACACTATGCCGGCATGGGAACACAATCAAAGGAATCATATTAGCACAAAACCCAGTGACACCGAATGGAAGGGGTCACTCGAAAAAATCAGGTAAAGAACATGGGTTCGCATATACAGGTCGAGAAGTCAGGGAGGTGCACGTATTCGTTTACGCCATCACAAGGCTGTCCACTCGAAACAACGCATCGTCAACGCACCCTTTTAAAGCACGATAGTCTAGAATCCTACATCGGTGAGTTAAAAACTCGATGCTTTGCACTCCGGAGAGAAACAAAAGTTGTTAAAACGAGAATCTATTCAGATGAATGCAAAACCCACAATGAGGATAACAAGGATCAAGTATTGGAACGTCGAAAATCAAGCCCGAACCACGCTCAAATCTTGAGAAAAGGTAGGGGATCTGGTTTTTCTTAAGAGAGAAGAAAAAGATAAGCTTGTTCAACAAGCTTGGTTCAAAAACCCAAGCAATGAGCTATCATATATACAACTTACGCAAACAAACCACTCAAGCGGTCTAAAGCCGATTGAGCGGTCCTGCCCAGAAAGCTCACCGATTTTCTATTGCAACGCCCGTCCGGACCAAGATTGAAACACACATGCATATCTAGGTCAACATATGCATAAAACACATAGAAACATACTTTTTCTTTAACAATTAAAATAATAGCCAAGACTTCGCATAAATATACATTACAAAAATTAAAACGAATCAGGTCTCATAACTCTTCCCTCCTAAAGGAATTTTGTCCCTAAAATTCGCCACGAGGTCAAGAAGAAAACAGCTCTAGATATCTAACACGGACCACAGACTTTAGCTCCCACGTAGCTTCCCTGATTCCGTGATAGAGCCACAGAATCTTGACATATGCAATGGTCCTCCTTCTCAACACTTGCTCCTTCATGTCCACAATCTTCACCGGTCGTTCTTCAAAAGAAACATCCTCATCCACCTGCAACTCAGTCCAATCCAAGATATGTGAGGGGTGAGGCTCGTACTTTCGAAGCATGGAAACATGAAACACGTTGTGCACAGATGACAGCTGAGGAGGTAAGGCTAGATGGTATGCCACCTCTCTAATCCTATCTAGGATTTTAAACAGCCCGATAAAACGTGGTGATAACTTCCCGGTACGGCCAAATCTCATCAAATCTCGGCGCGGTGAGACTTTCAGAAACACATGGTCCCCCACCCTAAACTTCAAAGGCCTCCTTTTTTGATCGGCGTAATTTTTCTGACAACTCTTGGCCGTCACTAAACGTTGGCGAATCATAGCAATCTTTTTCATCATTTTTCATACCAAGCGGGTCCCAAAACTACGGTATCTCCCACATCTGTCCAACACACCGGCGACCTACACGACCTACCATACAAGGCCTCATAGAGCGCCATTCCAATGCTAGACCAATAATTGTTGTTATATGCAAACTCCGGCAATGGTAAATGATCTTCTTAAGAACCCCAAAAATTGAGCACACAAGCTCGCAACATGTCCTTTAGAATTTGTATAGTCCGCTTGAACTGACCATCTGTCTGAGAATGGAAAGCAGTCCTGAACAATAAGCTCATCCCCAAAGCTACATGAAGACTCTACCAAAAGCACGATATAAAGCGCGAGTCTCGGTCGAAAATAATAAACACAGGCACTCCGTGTAACCGAACAATCTCGCTGACATATAACCTATTCAACTTGTCTACAGAGTCCTTCACCCGGATGGGAAGAAAATGCGCGGACTTCGTCAGTCTGTTAACCACAACTAAAACAGCGTCATGTCCCTTAAGCGATCTAGGAAGTCCCGATACAAAGTCCATAGTGATATCTTCCCACTTCCATTCCGATACTGGCAACGGCTGTAACAACCTTGTTGGCCTCTAATGTTCTGCCTTCACATGCTGAGAAGTAAGGCACCGAAAAACAAACTGAACCACATCTTTCTTCTTTCCTTTCCACCAGAACTGACGACGCAGGTCATGATATATCTTGGTGCCTCCCAGGTGCACTATAAGATAAGAATGGTGAAAATCATGTAGTACATCGACACGGCACGACTCTAGCACAAACACTCTCCCTGCCAATCTCAAACTCTAATATGAGCTCACAGCCCATCCTGTGGTGTCTTTCCCATTAGCAATACGATCCCGTAACATCTAGACCTCCATATATGTCTGCTGAGCCTCCAGCACATGAGCAACCAACATAGGTCCTGAAACCACTGAAAATAAGGTCGCACCCTTCTCTATCTCCCCGAGGCATAGATCAAACTCAGCAACTTCTCCAAGCATGTCCCATTCTCGTATGACAGTAGAAGCTAACGAACCATGAGATTTTTTGCTAAGAGCATCAGCCACAACATTGGCCTTCTTCGGGTTATACTGAAGGTCAAAATCAAAATCTTCCATAAACTTCATCCACCATCGTTGGCGTAGATTCGGGTCCTTTTGTGTAAACAAATACTTCAAACTTTTGTGATCTGAGAAAATCTCAAAATGTTCACCGTATAAGTAATGCTGCCATGCCTTCAAGGCAAATACCACGGCTGCCAACTCTAAGTAATGTGTCGGGTAATTCTGCTCATGAGTCTTCAACTACTGAGATCCGTAAGCCACAACCCTACCTCCTTGCATCAAAACACAACCTAAACTGTGTTGCGACGTATCACAATACACTGTGTAACCCAACCCTCATTTTAGAATAATTAACACTAGTGCACTGGTCAACCTCTTTTTCAGTTCCTAAAATGCCAACTCACATGCCTCACTCCAAATGAACTTGACTCCTTTTTGCGTAAGGCGAGTCATTGGCACGGCAAGTCTAGAAAAATATTTCACGAATCGCCGATAGTAGCTTGCCAAACCCAAAAAGCTACGAATATCAAATACATTTTTTGATCGTTCCCAATCCATCACTGTGTCAGTCTTCAAAGAATTTACAGACACTCCATCGCCTGACACCACGTGTCTAAGAAACTTCACTTCTGATATCCAGAATTCAGACTTCTCATATTTCGCGTACAGATGATGTTTCCTCAAAAGCTGCAAGGCAACACATAGATGTTCCTCATGTGTTTCCCTTGATGGTGAGTAGATAAGAATGCCATCCACAAACATAACCACAAAACTGTCAAGATACGGATGGAATATACGGTTTATCAAGTCCATAAACATCGTAGGAGCATTCGTCAATCTGAATGGTATAACCAAAAACTCATAGTGACCATAACGAATTCAAAAGGTGGTTTTCACTATGTCCTCTTCTCTGATCCTAAACTGGTGATACCCCGACCTCAAGTCAATCTTCGAAAAGCAACATGAATCCCTTAATTGATCAAACAAATCATCAATCCTCGACATAGGATACTTATTCTTCACCATTACCTGATTCAACTTTTGATAGTCAATACACAATCTCAAAGACCCATCATTCTTCTTGGAAAACAAGGTTGGAGCACCCCACGGTGACGTACTCGAGCATACAAACCCTTTATCAAACAACTCTTGAAGCTGTAACTTAAGCTCTCGCAACTCAACCGGTGCAAAACGGTAAGATGGCATCAAAATAGGAGCGGCTCCCGGAACAAGATCGATAAAGAACTCTACCTCACGACTCGGTGGCAACTCAAATATATTATCGGGGAAGACATCTAGATAGTCACCCACCATAAGGGGAAATTCCCTTTGAATCCTAACTGCCTCATCTAACATGAGAGCAAAAAAGAGAAAACTAAGGTTTTCTCGATTTCAGAAAACACCAGGCATGGACACCGAACCATTGTCTTGATTACCCATAAAACAAAAACAATCATCGTTAGGTGTACAAATTGATACCATCCGTTAATCAGAATTGATATATACATGATAGGTGGTCAGCCAATCCATCCCTAGGATGATATCAAATGTGGTCATGTCTAGAATGATGAAATCAAACTCTAAACAGCGGTCGGCGACCTCTAACTCACAAGATCTACACACTCATCCTAACACCACATTCCCACCGACCGGGGTCTCTACACATAAGGTACTACACAATGAGTCCATCTCTAACCCCAAAGCAGATGCAAAAGCAGATGAAATAAAAAAATGCATGCTCCCGTGTTGATAAGAACACTAACCCATGATCTATACACTAAGAGAGTACCTTTGATCACTGAAGTAGTAGCTGCAGTATCAGGTACGATCGGTGTCTTAGAAGAACTGGGATCTGAAAGGACGTACACTCGACCCTGCGTTCCCCTACTCTATATAGTCATAGCCTTGTGCTGAGGACTGTTGCATTGACTGAATTGAGGCACCTCCCTCTATAACCCTAGAAATCTGAGCTGCTGGTTGCTGATGCGGCTGTCGATATGCTTGTTGTCCCTGTGCGGGCGAAACAACTGATGCACCTTCCATGCTCTGTACGCTCTCTTCCTGAGGGCAGTTCCGACATATGTGTCCTAACTGGCCGCATCCATAACAAACCGGTGGCTCTCTCTCTTGTGACTGAACAGGTACTGAACCTTGAGACTGTCCCTTTAGTAGACAGTTCGTCACCCGATGCCCTAGTTGCCTGCACCGATAACAGATGAGCTCCCTCTGCCCTGACCTTCCTGACGAAGCCATCGAAGGTGCTGGTATAGAAAACTACTGCTGTAACCCAGAAGAACGTGGACCAGGGCTAAAGGACCTCTGCCTCTTGTTAGAGCGCCCACTTAACTGAGCATTCACTTCACCCTGCAGTACCCTAACCTCCCTGGGTCTACGAGTCTCACTCAGAGTGTTCTCGATAGTAACTGCCAACTCCACCAAATCTGTAAAAACACGTAGTCTCAAACTTGCCACCTAATCCCTAATCGCGGGCCTCAGACCCCTTTCAAACCTTTTCGAGCGTAGATCGTCAATAGATATGCAGTCTTATTCAAAGAAGGACAAGCTAGTAAATCTCGCCTCATACTGCACCACACTCTGCGCCCTCTGAGTGAGGGAAAAGAACTCCTCATGATAAAGATCCCTCGAGAACTTAGGAAAGTACTTCTCCAGAAATACCTTCGTAAACGTATCCCATGTTCCGCCCACAACTGTTCTAGAAAATTCCCACCATTCATGCGTGTCACCCCTCAGCTGAAATGTGGCGTACGCAACTCTCAAATTGTCCTTGAAAATCTGTAGCGTGTCTAAAATTCTTGTCACAAGCTCTAGCTATTCTGTGGCCACCTTGGGATCGGGAACCCCAACAAAGGTAGGAGGGTTAAGACGTCGAAACTCTCGCATTGCAACAGTCACCCTCGGCTAAGGTACTCTGTCTCTTCCCCTAGCAGCGTCTGTTAGTTGACGAATGGAGCCGACCATGTCACGTAGCAAGTCTACCCCATCTATAGGTCCTTGGGGTGCATTTGCATCCTCAGCATTAGGGATTGACACATCTCCTTGGCCCACACCACGGCCACGGCCTTGGTCTTGACCAAGGCCTCGTCCTCTTCGCTCAGACATAACTTTTATGAAATAAATATAGAACATAACAACATAAGCTTTCATTCACTATGTTATTACTAACATAAACCACATAATCATGCTAACACATAGCCATTCAAGATCATGTAAACGCATCTTACATACTGAGGAGAACCGACAAAAGTTATGAGTCAATTTGGGTAACCCACTTAAATTCCTTACTAGAAAATACGTCGGCCAAATGTATTTGTAACTTAGCATCCAAGATTGTCAATCCAAACGTCAGAAGGCAAGACAAATCAATCCTATGGTCCAACCCCATGCTCACGTATACACGGCATCCACATGCTCAACCGATTATCATACTCATGTTATCAAAACATTTAAACACATGCACTCAAGCACACGCAACCATCCTCACAAGGCGATGCAACCCTTTCCTATGGCTCTTAAGTATTCAAACCCAGAGCTCTGATATCAAGTTGTCACACCCCAAAAATCGGGTCACGCGAAGCACTTACGAACAATCGTTTTGGGATACCACAATCCACTAAAACTGTTCGAACACAAACGGGTCAAAAACCAAAATGCCAAAATGAAAGCTAAGACATTTGAAAAATGCCCTACCGAGGATTTCTTTATGTAAAAGAATAGGCCAAAAGACTAGGGTCACGGTCCCCAAAAGCCAAGCTTTAAAACAATTAAACAAAATTTTCTAAAAATTGCCCAGACCGCTCGATCTGTCATAAGACCGGTCGAGTGGTCTTTGCAAGGACACTAGTTTTCCAAGAAAAAAAAACATAGTGTTCGCAAAGACTGCCCGATAGACCGCTAGAGCAGTCAGTCGAGCGGTCTGGCTCTAGACCAATTTTTCTAAAAAAAACCACTTTTCTTCCTTAACACTTAAACCTTTTTTCAACATTTTTAGAAAGTTTTCGAGGCAAAACCAAGCATACAACGCCTACTAAACAAAACTCAAAATCCTCCATCGAGGCACAAACATTATAATAAAGCATAAAACAACCGAACACGATTATAGTAAAACGTTAAAATCAACGATAACGGAAAGCAACAATCAACCCAAGGTTACTCTCATAGATCATATAACATACATGCATGAAATAAATGCCTCGAGGCATACAATCATACTTTCAAAATTAAAGTATTATACATCATTACATGATTCAATAATAAAATTGGTAATAAACTACCGAACAGCAAAATAAAGAATCTTGTCTTCCGCCACCTCAACTCCACAATAATAATTTTATGGAGATATATAAATATCTTCATAAAATGTGCTGGAGTTATGAATGTATTCAATTACCATAATAATATTTTGAGGATATAAATATTTAAAAAAGTATTAAATATTTTAAAAAAAAGACCTAATAAAATAATAATTTATTACATAAAATTTATCTTATAATAAATCACCAAAATATGATTCTAGAATAATTAACCCAATTTTAAAATAACTAAAACTACGTGTTATTTTTTTAAAAGTTAAGTCATTTTTTATTAATGAGATGTTGACTTGTCCTTGTTATTCATAGCTCTTCAATATAATTAACTAATTCTATTACAATAATAATTTATATTCTAACTTGAACGCGGCATCCCACCCATAACAAGTACGGATGAAAACAACAATTACAGTTGGTGCCAAGCTATTGCAAGGGTTTCTATAGCTTGGTGCCAAGCTATTCCACAAAAGTTAAATAATAATGTTTTTTTTATTAAAAAATAATACCAAATTGTCCAAATTATTTTACCAAAAGATGTGACATATTTACATATAATGATATAATGGGCTCCACTTCATTTCTAATCATGTGTAACTAAAATTTATAACCAATTACCGTAATATAACTAATTCTAACGTACTAACTAATTACTTTTACGTACTCGTACTAACTAATTACTTTTACGTACTTGGATTATTATATCTTACTCACCCAACAATAAAAATAATTATTCGCTTAATTTATTTTATTATTTATTCTAGTATAATCATACGCAGTATATATATATATATAAAATTTTCTTTACTATATTTAGAGATGGCAATTTCTCACATCATATCCCACCCCTACATGTTTCCATTTTGTTATATACAGGTTTTTTTTGCCTCTGATAAGCAAATCAGGCGAGAACGGTATTTAATTTTCTATTTTATTTTTGCCTTATCTCAATCTCAATTACATAAAATAAATATTTTTTATTTGTAATTGCATATATAAAATTTATTTTCCAAATATAATAAGACAAATCTCAATTTTCATCTCTATTTCATATATATATTTTTTATATTTTTAAGTTTAATGATTCACCAACTACCATTTGGTATTTACCAAATTATCCATAACTCTTATTATAAAATATCACCCCATTGGATCTTATAAACTTCCCTCGAATATCGTCAGTGTCATTCCGCCCCATTACTTCCTTGAGTTATTATGTGAGATCCTAACCTGTTTTTTTTTCGGCGTTTTTCGACGTGCGTTTCATGTTTATGTGATAGCATGTTTTTAAATACTTTTAGATGCATGATCGGAGTTAGATATGCATGCGAGGTTGGTTTCTGGGGCCGTGGGTCGTTGCAGTGCTAATTTCAAAAAATTTCAAACAAAAAAAATTTTGGAGGTCTATAAATATCTGGAGTTAGATATTTTTAAAAGATTTTTTTCAAAACTTCTCTAGTAAGTTTTCTTTTTCTCTCTGCCTTCTCTCTAAGTTCTCGGAGGCCTAGGGCTCGGTTTTCAACGATCCAATAGCGGATCCTTGCTTCTGGCACGGTGGGCTACGCGTTCATCCAGACAAAATTTTATTCCGATGAAGCTCGGTTTTGCACGTGGTTTGAGACGTCGAGTTTTTAACTCACCGAGGTAGGATCCTAGAATCTCATG
>JAULJZ010020877.1:0-15730 GCA_032270985.1 Heliamphora pulchella
TGGTTAACACTTAACTGTATATAATAGTATCCTCTCCAACTGAGTCACTGCTATTATATACTAGACCGAAACTATGTCAGCCATTTAATTTTACTTGTGATGGTTAGTTGCCTAGATAGTAAAATTAAAAAGAATTGGCCTGTCTTGTCTTATGAAGGAAAGTAGACGTCCTCCTAACGAGCCATGCTATTCTCAGGTTACAAAGCTGTTGGCGAATTAATTTTAAAATTGTAAAAGGAACCAAATTAAAATGAATTCAATGTTTTGCTCATCATAATTAACGATATTTTTTAATTATGTGATTCTTAGGATTAAAATGGTTTTTAACCCACTTGCTTCAATACTCAAAGAAAATAAACTAATAGGATCGATTTTTTTGGACTAAAAATGTAACTTAGATATACCTTTAACTATCAATGGTATTTCTTCAATACCAAGAAATGTGTTTGTTTCTCAAAAAAATTCTTCCTCAAGGTCGAAAGGCATGAAGAAGAAAAATGTTAAAAAACAAGAATCCATGATTTCTAGGGTAGTTAGTGAGCCACGGACTGGTGTGAAAATGTCGAAAGACAGATGTTTTCACTACAACCAGACACGACACTAGAAAAGTTATGTCTGAAATTTCTCAAAAAGTAGGACAAACACGGTAATTTATGTTCACTGGTTGTGAAAACATGTTTAGCGGTGTTATCTACAGTACCTGGTGTGTAGATACGGGAGTCACTAATCATGTCTGTAATTCATTGCAGGGTTTTCAAGAAACTCGATAACTCAGTGATGGAAAAATATATCTGCATATGGGTAATAATACAAAGGTAACAGCAGTTGTAGTGGGAGATGTCACTCTCAGTTTTGGTAGAGATAAGATTTTAATATTGAGAGATTGTCTAAATGTATCTTTTATTAGAAGGAACTTAGTTTCTGTTTCTAGATTGGTTAAAGACGGATATTTGATTTATTTTAATAACTCTATGGTTATTAATGATAATAAACGGGATATCTGTTCTAGTACATTGGTGGATGATCTTTATGTTATTACTTCAATCTCTCCTACACTGTAACTGACTGAAATGAATAACACATCTAATTTATCATATAAGAGAAAGTTTTCTTTTTTAATGTACCAAACGTTTCTTTAGCACTTACGCTTGGGTCATATTAATTTAAAAAGGATAAACAGACTGGTAGAAGATGGATCTTTGAGTTCATTGGAAGTGGAGGCACTTTCAGTCTGTGAATCTTGCTTAAAAGGTAAAATGACCAAGAGGCCCTTTTCGGCCAAAGGCTATAAAGCTAAAGAACCGTTAGAGCTGATTCATTTTAATGTGTGTGGTCCTATGATAATCTGGGCACTACTCAAGATATGGGTACATTTACCTGATACACCATAAGTCTGAATGCTTTAAGAAATTTAAAGATTTCAAGGCGGAGGCGGAGAAGTGTCTGAGTAAAAGTATCAAATCACTACAATCTAACCGTGGTGGGGAATACTTCTTTGGAGAGTTTAAGGACTACTTGTTATCAAAGGGGATCACATCCTAGTTGACAGCACCTAGCACTCCACAACAGAATTAGCATAGTAGAAAGAAGAAATATAACTCTTATGGAGATGGTAAGATCCACGATGAGTTATTTAAATTTACCCGATTCATTTTGGGGACTCGCTTTAGAGATAGCGGCTTACATTCTAAACATGGTACCTTTTAAGTTAGTACCTTCTACACCCATATACTTGTGGACCGGGCGTAAACCTAGTTTGAAACACATTCAGATTTGGGGGTGTCCAGCGCATATGCTGAAAGGGAACATGGATAAGTTGGAACCAAGGATAAAAGTCTGTTTCTTTGTGGGGTAATCCAAGGGAACGAAGGGTGGTCTATTTTATAATCTTAAGGATCAGAAGGTCATTGTTAGCACTAATGCTTGATTACCTCGTCATTATGGGAGGATTATCTCGTCATTGTGGGAGGATTACCGGGACAGGTGCAAATCAAAATCAGGGTGTTAATGCACAGGGTTTTGATTCTGTATAGCGTGTTACTGCTAGTACAAAGATACAGGTAGTGTCTTGTCGTAGTAGGAGGGTTATTCATCAACCTGACAGGAATATGTTCTTGGGAGAGTCTTTTAACAGGATCTTGGTAGAACTAGATACCGAGCCTAATAACTACAATGAAGCACTTCAAGACAAAGAAGCAGATCTTTGGAAAAAGGGATATGAATTCAGAGATGAAATCTATATATTCTAGTCAGGTCTGAAAACTTGTAAAATCACCCAAAGGGATAAAATCTATTGGATGCAAGTGGATCTACAAGAGGAAGAGAGGAATAGACAGGAAGGTTGAAACTTTCAAAGCTAAGCTTGCTGCAAAATGGTTCACTCCGAAAGAATGGATAGATTTTGAAAAAACTTTTTCGCCGGTAACCATGTTTAAGTCTATCGAGATTCTCTTATCAATTGCCGCTCATTTCGATTACGAAATCTGACAAATAGACATCAAGACAGCTTTCCTTAACGAAAGTCTTGACGAGTGTATCTATATGATATAACCTGACGGATTCATTACAAATGGTCAGGAGCACATGTTGCGTAAGCTTAAGAGATCTATTTATAGACTTAAGCAGGTATCGAGATCTTGAAAGACTCGATTTGATCAAGCGATTAAGTCTTATAATTTTGATCAAAGTCCGAATGAGTCCTGTGTGTACAAGAAGCGTAACGGAAGCGTGGTGATCTTCTTAGTACTTTATGTTGACGATATCTTGATCATCGAAAACGATGTGGGGGCATTATTTACGATTAAAGTATGGTTATCTGGGCAGTTCAATATGAAGGACTTGGGAGAAGCAAGTCACATCCTTGGGATCAAGCTTATGCGAGATCGAAAACAACGGATGCTGGGCTTATCACAAGCAAAGTATATCGATGATATCCGTACTCGTTTTAGCATGCAGAATTCCAAGAAAGGGTTTCTCTCTTTTAGGCATGGAATCACTCTATCCAAGGATCAGTGTCTTAAGACACCTGATGAGATAGAGAAGATGAAGGCGGTTCCTTATGCTTCGACAGTAGGAAGCCTCATGTATGCTACGCTTTCCACTAGATCCGACTTGGCATGGTTAGCAAATATCAGTCTAACTCAGGGTAGGAGCATTAGACTACGGTAAAAAATAGAATCAAATACCTAAAAAGGACTAAGGATTATATGTTGGTTTACCAGGCAGATAGTCTAGTACCTTTGGGGTATACATACTTAGATTTCTAGTCTGATAGGAATTCTCGTAAGTCTATCTCGGGATATGTGTTTACCTTAGGAGGTGGAGCTATAATTTGGAGGAGTATCAAGCAAACCTGCATTGCTAATTCCACCCTAGAGGCCGAATATGTGGTAGCTTTTGAAGCAGTCAAGGAGGCCGTTTGCCTAAAAAATTTCCTGTTAGATCTAGAGGTGGTACGTTCAATCCAGTCGACTATTACACTTTACTGTGACAATAGCAGAGCAGTTGCAAACTTAAAAGAGCCAAGGGTTTATAACAAAGGCAAGCACATTAAGCGTAAGTATCACCTGATACGAGAAATTGTACAGAGAGGTGTTGTTGCTGTGACTAAGATTGCATCATGAGACAATTTTGCAGATCCTTTTACAAATAGCTTATCGGCTAAGACTTTTGATAGTTATGTAGAGGGAATAGAAGTCAGATGGATGGTAGCATGGTTTTAAATATAAGTGGGAGATTGTTAGGGTTGGTATACTGAAAACTATGTTTTTAGTATTTAATTTTATTTTTAATAAAATTAATTTTTTATTTTATGAGAATCTTCATGAGCAATGTATGTGTATTATTTTTTTAATATTATGTACGGATATCCGATATTCTGTATAGTATTTAATTTGATGTGTAGAGTACAACTTGCACACAGAAGATCAGATTTTAGGTTTTTGCAGAATATAAGTTTTATGTTCACAGGTTAGATGAGAATGGACATACCATCGGTATGACTGTGGTACATAGTTTTTGTAGATCTGTCTTAGTTACGGGAAACAGATAATAATATCATTTATTGTTCTACTTTATATGGCAGTATACTTTGTGTGTATTGAACGGGATATTTAGGGTAATTAATTTTATATTGACTATATAAAACTTAATTCACACTCCAAGGTTATTATAAATAGTGCTTATCATCTCTATCTTGAAATAATTATTAATTTACATATATTTAACATTCGTTGTTTTGATTCATTAAAGGGTGCAATATTATATGGGTCTATATTCGGAGTGAGTTGGATGGCGGCATTATTTATATGGTGAATATTAATTATTGACATAATTTACGTCCCAAAAAATTGGGATTGATGATACTCCCTTAAAGAAGCATATAAGTTTTGACTGGACCAAATTCTGCAGCTGAATTTGATTATCCGGCAGTCAAACAAGTTAAGGGGAAGGGCTTGAGAAATATCAAGATGCCGATTAAATTAAATTGTCAGTAACTAAATTTAATTGGTGGGTATCGGGAATCTTAACATGTGGAGAAATGGTAAGAATTTAATAACAGGAGCTCAATGCTATATGGTCTTAGATTATGGGTCAAAGTGCAATTATAGTTCTTTAGTGGTGTGAACTGTAATTTAGTATTTTATGAAAATTACAGATATCGCTGCTTGTTTTTCATAATTGCAGATACCGTTATGAGGTTTGCTCATTTTCGAAAATCGCTGATACGTGTTTATGCTTAACTAGAAGTCTTACTTATAATTACTCTCCAGGTCCCTACTGTAGCCCTATAAATATGCGGGTAGGCTGAACCAATTTCATAACTTGTCATCTAAGACTAAAACTATCCAGGTTCTACCGGTACGCATTCTTGATAGATTGTAGCCCACCTTACATACAAGAATCGCATAAGGGAAACAATAGAAGATCTGATAGGAGTTTTAATTCGGATTCAAATCGTAGTTGAAGATTCGACTGATGTATAGGTATTTTTCTAAATTAACTTCGGATGCACATGTTTTATTTTGATCATTCGTTATCAAAAATTTTATCTGGAGCCCGTTTTGGCGTTTGTCTGTCCAGTTAATTTTCTCCATTAATTGTTTACAAAAATAAAAATTTTGACAGTCTTGCCTCCTACATGGGAAACGTCGAGTATCATAAGCCGTTTATAAAACCCAACATTGCAGAACCACTAGAGGCCAAGGTTGTTGAGTTAGTTGAAGCTAGTGGTTAGAAATGAACAGAGATTTTTATTTTTTTTTGGTACTTCTATGTCTAATGGAGTTTCATTTAACTAGTAATGGTTTATGTGGTTTGAGTTTTTCAGAACATTTATGATTATAGAATAAACGGTAGAATTTTATTAATCTTTGTATGCAAATGTCACAGGCTTATTTTATGAATTATCAATAGTTTGCTCTAGTGTGACTTTTTTGATGCATTGATGAATAAGTATTGTGTATTATTTTGAATATACAGAAATTATTGATTACAGATTTATTTGTATATATATCACATGTTTATTTGGTGAATTTATAATTATTTGTACTAGTTAGTATTTTTTTAATGCATTTGTGAATAATAATAATTATTGTTGTCAATGTAAAATTCATGTTACATCTCGACAACAATATTAGGTTATAGAAAGAAACTACTAGTAACCAAGTTATTTGGTCCGCAAAAGACATTAAAAAACCTAAAACTTTTTGTTGATAACAATTTTTGGTCGGAAAAAACAAGCTTTGCCGACCAAATGCTTTGGTCGCTGAAGATTCACTCTTTTGCTGATCAAACACAAGTTTGTCGCCAAAGGTTTGCACTTTTTCCGACCAAAATTCTTTTGCGACTAACCAAGATTGTCGGCAAAAGTATACATTGACGACAACAAAATAGGTCGGCAAAAGTGTGAACCTTTGGTGAGAAACTCGTGTTTAGTCGGGAAAAGTCTTTGCCGACCAGGTTTTGCCGACTAAATTAACGACTAATATATGTGGTTGGCAAAAGGTTTTGGCGACCAAAAAAATAACTTTTACTGACTAAAGTTTTGGTCGCCAAAAGTGTATTTTCTTGTAGTGATTTTTTATTTTGGAATGGTTTTCAATTTGATTTTGGATTTTTGTTCTTATCAACTTCCTGCATTTTTGTTCTGACGAGGCCATACTATCATAAACGAAGAAAGATTGTACTCGCTATTGAAGAAACCTCCTGGGATAATTCAAATATTGGTTGTGACGATTTACGTAATCAGGTGAGTTTTTATTCTGAAATTTCTCATTAATCATGATCGAACATACTACACGTAGTTTATGTAATATGAGGACTCTCTCATTCTCTGCCTTTTGCTAAGTGAACCAAGATAGTAATCTATAGACACATTCTCATTTCTTAAATATTGTTCTTAATTAGTTTCGAATTTAACTATTAAGAATCATTCCTATCGGTGTATGATGGTCCTGTATTCACATATATATTTTCAAGATAATATATCCACATTCTCATCATCTCATCATTCCTATTGGTATATGATGGTTCTTATTCACATATATATTGTTCTTGATAAATGCTTTATTTTTTATTTTAAATAATTATGATCTTTTATTTATGGTTTGGTTTATGAATTAAGTTTCAAAAAGTCGTATAAACCCAAATTGATCTGTTATCTATTTTTATTAAATTCGTATTATATTATGTCTTACATATAAAAAAAAATAAAAATATTAATTGTTTTATTTTACATCTTCTTTCTTTCTTTATCTTCTTTTCAATTATATAATTAATTCTTCTTATAAAATTATAAAATTATATAATTTATAACTATTGAAAATTGATAAAAAAAAATAATAAATAAAATATAATTTATAATTTATAAATGCGATCATCTCTCTTTGTAATAATGTGAAATAATATACAATAAGTGATCAAATAAAATGTAAAGGAAAACAATATAAAGAAAAAAACTAAAAAACTAATAAAAAACAAAATGTACATTTTTTTAAAGATCAAGTAGGCAACAAGTACTTTGGTTTACAACTGCCGTTTTAAATAAAAATGGAAAAAATTAATTCAGGGTCCCTTTGAGGGACTTGCATTCCATTAAGTCCTAAGTACTTACTGAATTTTCCATTTAGTCCTATTTTTTAAATATATTTGATTGTATGGACAAATATTCCCTTTAATTGTATAGATTCGTTTAAGAATTTGAAAATCTGTTGTTTCCAAGATTCGTAAGGAGATCAGCAAAAATTAATTCTTGATATCAATTATTTCATTACTTCTCATAATGAGATTGGCAATTGAATTTGTTCATATCAGTCGGATGTGAATAAAGATTACAATAACAGAATTGATCCTCTCTGCAGTGTTTCTACGAATAAATCGCAGTGGTTGAGTTTGTCATCTAGAGCTTTAATTTGGATTGCTTCTCATCTGCAATTTAGAGCTTAATCTGTTGATAGTTGATCGTGGAAATAACGGATCCAAATTTTTATTGTAAATCAATAAGTTTTCTTGTGATTTTGCATTTATATACAACGTATTTTGTTGATTTTTATGGTGATACATCACTAGAGAGAATGTCTCATTTTAAGATTATCTAAACAACATAATGTCTCATTTAATATTATGGGAGTTTTAATTTGTTTTATGTGTACATAGAATGATACATCCATTTTATCTAAAATCAAAAAGGCAAAAACTACATGTTTTAAACCCAACAACCACCGAGGCTTCTCAACATCAAGCCACATGATCTTTGTCACCTGAAAATGTTTGAATCCAACAACGTGAGCCGAAACCTAATAAGAATAGACTAGCATAGATTAAAAGCGTAATATGCAATTACCGATTATATGAATAACTCAACCTCCCAAGTTTTAAAACAGTTTTCCCTCAAAACCATAAGCATTCATATAATCCAACAAGGTTCCACGATTTAAAAACAATATTAAACTCATTTAAATTCCAACTAGGTTACCACAACCACAAATGATTTACTATGTACCGATATTGTCGCATATGGGACAAAGATAACAACTATAGACTCTCAACCCATTGACCTAGGTTCGGGGCATCCAATGACCCGCTAGGCAATTACAAGTTCCATACTTTGCTACAACAATAAACACCTCCCATTGAGACAATCACTTCATTTACGGGGATTAATCCGAAAGAACGAAGCATCTACTTTGTGCAAATTTCTAGACTTTCACGAGGAACAATTGAGGCCCAAATTTGTGAGACCCGATTTCATTTTATTTTTGCAAAGTTTATTCGATGTTTTGGTTAGTGCTTTAATCGTTATTGAATATTATGTTCCTTTATGTGTTATGCATGTGTGGGCTTGGTCATGCATCTTTTGTTTGGGTTTTCGCCCAACGATGACCGCTCGAGAAGAGCTTTGTTCGCTCGAGCGAGCTGGTGGCCGAGAGGTGATTCGGTGGAGGACCGCTTGAGCGAAGCTCTATTCGCTTGAGCAGATAGTCTGATCTGAGATATTTATAAGATAGCCCATACCTTGGGCTTTATGCCAAAGCTTTATGTGTAAGCTTCTTCTTTTCTCTCTAGAAAGATCGCTCAAACACTCTACCTTCTCTCTATCTTTTGGTTTGATTCGAGTTCGGATCTTGGCATTCGGATAGTCGATCCTCGATATTCTGGCTGTGGGCTTCGCTTTCATCAGAATGGAATCATGTTTTGGCGACTTTAATTTCTCGCCAGTGTTCAAAACTTTGAGTTTTAACTTATCGTGGTAGGATCCTAGACTATCTTGTCTTAAAGGGACGCTACGTGAAGTTTTACTCATTTTCACCGTTTAAAAATGCATTAAATCATGAACTTTGTGTTTAAACCGTGTTTGGGCGGCTAAAATTTTTATGGTTTATTATAAGGTTGGTGGGCCTATGTGTCGTGTTATTTTCAAAAAGAGGAGTTTTGAAAACCAAACAGATTTATGTAAATATTTGCAAAAACCTAATTTTGGAGGTTTAGAGCTAACCCTTGAGGTTAGCCTCATTTTAACGTTTGTTGGTCTCTCTGGTTAGGTGGATGACGTTAATATGTGAATGCGATGTTTGTAGATGGCTGTGTGCATACAAACATTGGTTCGTTCATTCATGCATTAGTTGGGGCGGATATTGGTCCCTCGGTGAAAGCCCATAAAAAAATGCATAATGAGGGGCAAATTTTGGTCCTATAGTGAAAGCCTATGAAGATGCATGAGTTGCATGTGAATCATTATGGGTTGTGTAAAACCGTAATTGAGGCTCGTGTGAGTTGAGATATTCATATATTTTGTGTTAGCATGTTTAGCTTTTATTTCATGCTAGTCTACTTTCTATTGAACCTCGACTGATGGTGTGGGAATTAGAAACCTTTTTTAGGTACACGTGATCACTCGAGATGATTTTGAGGAGCCAAAATGTGAGACCCTGACTCGTGTTATTTTAAAAATGATTAAGTGTTGATGGGAGAAGGAATAAAATGTGATCTTGGTGACGTTCTAGGTGAGTGTTTCGAACTTGGATGCACATGAAAGATACGATTGGGGATGAGTACGATGTTCTAAAGGATGTCCGAACAAAAATATGTGAAAAGTGTGTAAGGAAAAGTGACGTACCTTTACTAATTTGGTCATAACATTTTGTACACGATGAATCCTGGCAGTAGGTTTGAACTATTAAAAAGTTGACTTCTGGGGCTTCAGTTTGAGCACAAGAATGACCCTATTTGGAGTTTGGATGAAAGACATATGCTTGTTCAAAGTCGGGCCAAAAGTGCAATCGCGGAGACTGATCGAGCGGTCATAAGACCGATTGATCGGTCTGTGTTAGGCAGAGGCTATAAATTTTGGGTTTTAGGTTTTTTTTGCCATTCTCTCTTCTCTCCTCTCTCTCTAAAGCTTATGGGATGATCTAGGGTTTGATTTTTGGGGTTCTTTGTAGCTTTCCATGTTCGTGGAGGGCGGGATCTTGCCTTGAACGAGCCACCATTGGAAAGTGTGGATGTTTGTTGGAAGCCCCTCCATTGTTGCGCATTTTGGGCTTTGGTAGGTTTAAGTCTTGATGGTGGGATATCTATGAGGTAGGATCTAGACTACCTGTTATGATTTGTTGTTATTTGTGTTGATTACTTTCATTAGAATAAACCCTAGCTTGACATATATATAAAATTTGAATCTTGAGTTGGGTTTTTAAGAAAGGTGGTGTGTATGAATCCTATGTCAAGTACTTAGGGTTTATTAAGTTCATGGAAGACAAACAAAAATTAGTGAGTTTGGGATTCGTTACATTAAAGGGAATTGTGGAGGGTTGAAGCTTTTAAATGATCGTTTGGGAAAGGTAATTTGATACCAAATGAACTAATGTCGGTTTTCTAGCTAAGTTTAAAGATTTTAGAGCTAATTGATGAAACATGGTTACGTGATTGGAAAATTTTGAGAAAAATTGGGGTTTTGAGAAATAGTTGACCGTGGTTTTAAGAGAATATTGTATAAAAAGGTTTCCGGTTGGTTTTTTCTTCACATAGACTTTTATGCCCCGAGGGAAATTTTAGAATGACTTTTCCTCTTTTTCAAAGGTAAATTCTTGGCTCAAAATGTGTTAAAAGGTATGAAGATTCTTTTATGTGTTGAAAATCAGACTCTTGGCTTGAAAAAGAACCTGGAGCACGATCGATCGATAGGCTGATTAATCGGTCTATCGAGCGATGTTTCGATCCTTTCGATTATCTTGTGTAGGAAAGAGACCGATCGATCGGTTTTTTCACCAATCTATTCGTCTGGTTTTTTTAAAAAAATTTTTTTTTGATGTTTTGTTTAAAGGCTTGGCTTTTTGGGAACTGTGACCCTAGTTTTCTAGACTACTCTTTTACATTAATTAAACCCTTGGTTGGGCACTTTTTGAAAGGTTTTAAACTCGTTGATTATTTTTCCTTTGAATTGTGTTGAAAAATAATAATAATAATAATAATAAGTTTTGGTGGGTTTGGTTTATAAAAAAGGGTTATTTAGGGGTTGTGGCTTGGCATGGTTATCATTTAGAATTTCAAGCTTTTGGAAGGGAAAATGGATCTCAAACTTATCTATATATGCATATGATGGGTGGATTTCCTTTTTCTTCAAATGATATGCTCACTATTTAATTAATTTTGTGTTGATAAATGAAAGGTGAATTATGAGAAGTTATCATTTGAAGTTGTAATGCATTAGACATGAAAGGAAATTGGAATACTCAAATGGAACATGATTTGAAATTCAAATAGAAGACTTGAAATGGGAATTAAAATAAGAATATTTGAAAGTGATTGGGAGAGGAACATGATGTGGGGTTGAACTCCTGGGTTTTATTCTTTGAAAATGAAAATATCGATGAATAATGAACCGTGTGGATTAATGTGGATTAAGTTGGGCTTGAGGCTCCTCGGTGAAAGATTGAAAACTTACACAAGATGGGAACCACATGTCCACGGTTTAGTCCCTGAAATGTGGTGTTGCATCGTAGTGAGTTATAGAGCTATCTATTACCCAATGGCTTCGCATAGCCTATTGGGAATAATAGGAAGGGGTTTCTATAAGCTGCACCCGACGCCGGTTCATTGTTGTGATACGATTTTGTGAGAAATCGGGTATTGATAAGTAAAAAGAAATGTTTTGAAAAAGGGCTCAATGAATTAGAAAGATGAAGTAAAGAGATGATGTTATAACAAATGATTAAATGAATGGAATAAATTGGTGTGTGTGGTGTGTTTGTGTTAACGGAGAATGGATGAATAAAACTTGTATGTCTTTTACTTCGATTGCACCCACCACACCTCACAAATCATACATAACACCTGAGTTAGTTTTTATTCTACCAGATTTGGCTCATGTATATATACCAAAACTTTTCAGGTCTCGAGGACTAGGGGCATGGAAAAGGGGAGTTTTAGGAGAGGCTCGATGAAGGATTTAGTGTTATCGTTGGTATTATGTTTGTACATAAAACCAAATGGATGAATGTAATTAATATGGAAGTTTATAGTTGAATATATGTTGTCACATGTTTTGAGGAGGTTTTGTAAATAAGCTTTGAAGCTCAGTTTATTTAATTTGAATCTTTTGAATGCGTTGTTTAACATCATGTTGTAGCATTATGTTAATGGTTGGAAAATTATGGATGGATATCGTTCCTGCATGGTTTGTCTTGGCGTGTAGTTCTCGGACTCAGGGTTTAGGTCGTGACAAATGGTATCAGAGCTCTAGGTTCGAATATTTAGGAGCCGTGGAAAGTTAAGATAACCCTTATGTGAGAATTTTTTTATGAGATTAGGCACTACTACACGGCATGAATTATGTGTTTGCATGGGTTTGCGGTTAAATTGTTTTGTGCATGTTACGTGTTTATATGAGCATGGAGGTTGAGTCTTGGGATGATGTGGCATGCCATTTGGCGTCCAATCAACTACTTTAGGGTTCAAAATAGAAAAGCATTTAACCGACATTCTTTCTATTAGAAATTTGAATTAGTTACCCGGATTATCGCGTTACTCTGAGGTTCTCCCTCGATATGTGAATATATGTTGATGTGTTGTGACTAGGTGGTGAGTAGAATGAGTAGTGTGTAGCTTGGCTTTAGAAGGCTAAGTTGAGTTTAACCTAGTTGAGAGTTGTGATATCCTTATTATAAGAGCTAAGCTCGTGGGGCTAGGATGATTTGTGGTCCGGATGGTGGTATAGGTTGTGGAAGTGTGACCCAGTGGTCAGTAATCGTGGTGGGTGTAAGCCCTTGAGATGAGCATTTGTTGTTTGGAATGTGTTGTACCCATGTGAGTTGGGGCTGACCATAGTTAGTTGCCCGTTATGTGTTGTGTTACAGTAGCTTGATGAATGAGTATAGTAGAGTGTTTGAAACCTCTTGGAGGTCGTTTGTTGAGGTTGGATATGAGGCATGGTTTTAGGCGCGTTGAGGATTTTGTACTTCTTGAGTGGTGCTATATTATGACCCGTGTGCCTCGAGATTGGGTATGGACAAGAGCATGGTAGATGGGAGCATAGTGGATGAGAGCATAATAACCTCCGGCCTAAGGCGTGTTAGAAAGTCTGAGCATAGACAGTGTGTGGGAATGTCTCTTACCCTGTGGAGTGTTGCTGGTAGCCATAGTGATACCAGATATTTTTAAGAGTCGAATGATGACCCTTGAGCTTCTTTTGAGGCGCATTGCTAAGTTACATCCTTTTATGGGAGTTGGGAGTTGGGAGTTGTACGATGATAAATATGTGGGTTAGAGATGTTGTCGATGGATTGATTCTCGAGTGATATACACGTATGTTCGGTGAGAAGCATATCAGTGGTAGTTGTGATGTGGTGAATGATGATCTAATATTATTTGTGAGACCCGGTTCCTTTTCTTTTTGGAATGCATGTATATTTGTCTATCGCTTTGCTCGTTGTAGAGAGTAGCATGTTTTGTATGTGTTATACTTGTTATGCATATAGGGGTTTGGCTTAGTTTCTTCGTTCGATTTTTCTCCCAGTGATGATCGCTCGAGCGGTGGTTGTGCGCTCAAGCGAGCTGGTGGTAAAGTTGGGGTCGGTGAGATGGCCGCTCGAGCGGTGGGTGAGTGCTCAAGCAGTGGTATGGCAGAGATGTATGTCGGCAGGGGTCCGCTCGAGCGGTGGAGGCCTAGCGCAAAAATCTATAAGTCTACAAAAATATCTTTGGAGTCTTGGTTTAAAAAAACTCTTATGGAAGTATGTTTTTACATGCTCACTGATCTCCATGATTGATGGATTAGATCTTTTTTTATACGTGTGATGGGTAACTATTTTGCGAGTTTTTGTAGTTAAGCTACGGTTGATTTTTAAATGATTTCCATAGATGTACCGGGGCAGTGGGTGTATTGAGTTGGGCTTCTATTTCTCCTTGGTGAAAGTCTAAAAACGTGCGCAGAGTGGGTTCGCTACGGTCCTTCGGGTTAATCCCCGTAAACGTGGTTTGGATGCTTATTACATCGGTCGTGGAAATCCGTAAAGAGGCAGTTGTCCTGTGAGTGGCTACGTTGTCGTGACTTCGTATAGAACTTGTCATTACCTAGCAGGCCTTAAGTGGTTCAGGACTAGGGTAATGGACAGGAGTCTATAGTTGCTGCCTTTGTCTTGAGTTGGCAGAGTTTGTACATAGGAATCATTTTATCTTATTTTTCTTGGTTGTGTGGTCCGAGTGGAGAATATTGTTTTACTTAACTGTGGCTGATATCTGCATTGATGATTTGCATAGTTTTAAAGATGGGAAAGTTGGTGGGTTTTTTTTAGAAGAAAACATTTTTGGCTCCTGTGAGTGAGTCATCTTGTTCTATAATTGTATAACCTGCTTTATGACTTTATAGTCTTTTCCTATTGGGTTTCGCCTCACGGTGTGGAATTTTGTGCAAATCTTTTTCAAGTGAAAATGATCATGTGGAGTTGACCTAGAGGTGCTCGTGGTGGCGAAAAACTGAGTGGAGTTTTCCTCTTTTTTTTTAGGATAATTAATTATAACATTAAAAGAAAAAGAAAAAATACAGGTGTACAATGTGCATACCCCAAGTAATTATATAAGAACAATATCGGAGGAAACCTCCAATAACCAAAGTTACCCCTAAAAAACATAAGGCCCTAAAACCAAAAAAAACCCCATCCCCACTTAAAAGCGGGGGAATTAGCAACTAAGCACGCTCTATGCACAACCCACATGGATAGGGAAAGAAACTACTGCTGATCAAAACACTACTATCATAGAAAAACCAAATATATAACATAAACCAAGTCAAGAGGTAAAGCCAGCCGCCAACAGTAACAGGCAGACCCAATCGTAACCCTGTCAACATGAACCCAGCATCTTGAAATAGACACCTCGAACATGTAAGAAGGGCTAAAGGAAAGCCCAAACAATGGCATATAGGATCACCTCAAAACTCCATAAAAGCCGCCGCCCAAGCAACAAGAAACAAATATGATCAAAGAACTAACAAGGCCAAGGAAAACCACAGACCCAACCAAGGAACTCAGCCGCACAGAGATAGTCACACTCCCTAAACAATGGGGGGAAAAGATAGAGACAAGAAACCTTAGCTGGTGATAGTAGAAAACCATTCCAGAGTTAGTTCCTTAATCCAGCCAACTAGCATAGGGAATCAACAACAGCCGATAGTAATAGCCCTAATCGAGACTAACCACAATAAGCACAGCATCACAAATAAATAACGTTCTTTGGGGTGCGACAGGAACACTCTCCTGGTGTGGAAGAAGGGAAAGATAGACACCGAGCTCACGAAGGAAAGACGAAAAGAGGCCAAAACACATAGCAGTACATGGCTCCCCACAATACCTACTCTCCTACGAGGATTTGCCAAAGAGCCACTAAGAAACTGAGAGAATACCCAAACCTCCAAGCTCTGGAGGCCGAAGGGGCTTGTCCTCTAACTAACCAGGTAAACTGACGTAGCCTGTGTAATGCCTCGAGTCTGTTTTAATATAATCCGAATATATTTATGAAAACTTTGCCGTTAAACAACCCATTTATATCCAAAGCTCCTTTAGAAATAGTTTGTTTTTAAACATTCGCTAGCAAAGCATACCCAGCGAACCCCGCTTGAGCGGTCAGGTACCCGAGACCTCTTTTCCCAAAACTATGAAAAATTTTCTAAGGCTGAGAATAACAACCATTTCTTCCCTTCTTGGAATATGAATTCAAACTCTTAAAACAAGGTCTTAAA
>JAULJZ010020898.1:0-15729 GCA_032270985.1 Heliamphora pulchella
CAGATGTCGGGTCTAGTGCAAAGCATAGCATACATGAGGCTTCCTACTGCCGAAGCATAAGGAATTGCCTTCATCTTTTCTATCTCATCAAGTGTCTTAGAACACTGATTCTTGGATAGAGTGATTCCATACCTGAAAGGGAGAAACTATTTCTTGAAATCCTGCATGTTAAAATGAGCAAGGATATTATCGATATACTTTGCTTGTGATAAGCCTAACATCCTTTGTTTATGATCTCGCACAAGCTTGATCCCAAGTATGTGACTGGTTTTTCTCAAGTTCTTCATATTGAACTGCCCAGATAAATATACTTTAACCGTAGATAATGCCCCCATATCGTTTCTAATGAGCAAGATATCATCTACATAAAGTACTAGAAAGATCACCATGCTTTCGTCATTCTTCTTGTACACACAGGACTCATCTAGACTTTTATCAAAATAATAAGACTTAATGGCTTGATCAAACCAAGTGTTCTAAAATCGCAATGCTTGCTTAAGTCCATAAATAGATCTCTTAAGCTTACACAACATGTGTTTCTAGCTCTTTGCAATGAATCTGTCTGGTTATATCATATAGATACACTCGTCAAGATTTTCATTAAGAAAAGCTATCTTGACGTCTATTTGCCAGATTTTGTAATCGAAATGAGCAGTATTAGATAAGAGAATCAGGATAGACTTAAGCATGGCTACTGGCAAATTTTTTTTATCATAATTGATCCCTTCCTTCTGAGTAAACCCTTTAGCAACAAGCCTAGCTTTATAGGTTTCGACCTTCTCGTCTGCTCCTTTCTTTCTCTTATAGATCCACTTGCATCCAATGAATTTTATCCTTTCGGACGGTTCTACAAGATTTCAGACCTGATTGAAATATATAGATTCTATCTCTGAATTCATAACCCTTTGCCAAAGATCTGCATCTTTGTATTGTAGTGCTTCATTGTAGTTACATGGCTCGGTATCTAGTTCTGTCGGGATCCTGTTAAAAGACTCTTCCAAGGACATATACCGGTCAGGTTGATAAATAACCCTCCCACTACGACGAGGCACTACCGTGTCTGTGTATTTGCAGTAACACGCTGTACAGAATCAGAACCCTGTGCGTCAACACCCTGTTCTTGATTTGCACCTGTCCCAATAATCCTCCAACTACGACGATGTAATGAGATATCAATGACTTGTTCTTTCGTTCTACTAGTATTTCTTCTCAGTTCTTCCAGAATAATATTTCTTTTGAGCCTGTGATCTATAATATAATCCTCTTCTAAGAATCAGGTATCAGTGATAACAATGACCTTATGATCCTTAGAATTATAAAACAGACCACCCTTCATTCCCTTGGAATATCCTATAAAGAAACAGACTTTTGTCCTTGGTTCCAACTTACCTGCGTTTTCTTTCAGCACATGTGCTGGACACCCCCAAATCCGAATGTGTTTTAGATTAGGCTTATGCCCAGTCCATAATTTTGTGGGAGTAAAAGGTACCAAGTTCAGAATGTAAGCTGCAGTCTCTAAATCGAGTCTCTAAAACGAATCGGGTAAACCTAAATAACTCATCATAGACCTTACCATTTTCGTAAGAGTCTTATTCCTTCTTTCTGCTACATCATTATGCTACGGAGTGTCAGGTGCAGTCTACTGGGATGTAATCCCCTCTGATGACAAGTAGTCCTTAAACTCTCCAAAGAGGTATTCCCCACCACGGTCGGATCGTAGTGATTTGATACTTTTACCTAGACGCTTCTGTGCCTCCACCTTGAATTTTTTAAATTTTTCAAAGCATTCAGACTTACGGTGCATCAGGTAAATGTATCCATACCTTGAGTAGTCATCAATGAAATTGACGAAGTACTCAAAGCCACCTCTAGCCTGAATTATCATAGGACCACACACATTAGAATGAACCAGCTCCAATAGTTCTTTAGCTCTATAACCTTTGGCCGAAAAGGACCTCTTGGTCATCTTATCCTTTAAGCAAGATTCATAGACTGGAAGTACCTCAACTTCTAATGAACTCAAAAGTCTATCTACTACCAGCCTGTTTATCATTTTTAGATTAATATGACCTAAGAATAAGTGCCAAAAAAATGTTTGGTTCATTAAAGAATGAAACTTTCTCTTAGATGGTAATACAGATATATTATTCGTTTCAGTCAGTTGCGGTGTAGGAGAAATTAGAATAATAATATAAAGATCATCCACCAATGTACCAGAACAGATAACCCATTTATTATCCTTAATAACCATAGAATTATCAAAATAAATCAAATATCCGTCTTTAGCCAATCTAGAAACGAAAACTAAGTTCCTTCTAATGCCAGGTACATAAAGACAATCTCTCAATATTAAAACCCGATCTCTACCAAAATTGAGAGTGACTTCTCTTATTGCAACTGCTGTTATCTTTTTATTATTACTGATATGTAGGTAAATCTCTCCATCATTAAGTTATCGAATTTCTTGAAACTCTTACAATGAATTGTAGCCATGATTAGTGGCTCCCGTATCTACACACCAGGTATCGATAGATAACATCGCTAAACATGTTTTCACAACTAGTGAACAGAAATTATCCTATTTGTTCTACCTTTTGAGAAATACTGGACATAACTTTTTCTAGTGTCGGGTCTGGTTATAGTAAAAACATCTGCCTTTCGACTTTTTTACACCAGTCCGTGGCCCACTAACTACCTTGAAAATCGTGTCTCCCTGTTTCTCAAATTTTTTCTTCTTCATGCCTTTCAGCTCAGAGAAAGAACCTTTTTCAAAAACAAACACATTTTCTGATATTGAAAGAATACCATTTGTAGTTAAAGTTATATTCAAATTACATTTCCAATCAACAAAATTCAGTCCCGTTAGTTTGTATTCTTTGAGTATTAAAGCGAGTGGGTTGAAAGCCATTTTAATCCCGAGAATCACATAATTAAAAAAATCGTTAATTATGATGAGTAAAATTTTGAATTTATTTTAATTTAGTTCTCTCTACCATTTTAAAATTAATTCGCCAGCAGCGTGGTAACCTGAGAATAGCATAACTCGATGGGAGGACGTCTATTACCTTCATAAGACTAGACATGCCAATTTCTTTTAATTTTATTATCTAGGCAACTGAGCATGTCAAGTAAAATTAAATAACTGACATAGCTTTTGGTCCATTATATAATAGCAATGACTTAGATGGAGAGGATACTATTATATACAACTAAATGTTAATCATCACCTAATCCCAAATTAATCGCTTCACAATGAACCCTTCAGATGGAGAAGTGATCCATACTAACAATTATCCAAAATTATCCCTAAAGGAGGTTTGTACTGGCGATACCGCAATTAATCTGTCCGTTGGGGAGGAAGGCCTTACTACCGACACGCATGGTTTAATTGTATCGTCTACAAACTAGTGATGGAGACTGCGAAATTTATCTGTGAATAAATTCTCTCTCCCACTTAGATTTTTAAAATATTTTTTAGGGTTATAAAAATCCGTTTAATTAAAATAAATTTATTAATTTCGAAAGACATACGATCTGAAAGAATCAAACATCTTCCCGTGTACACGATTCTAAAGATGGAGAGGATACTATTATATACAGCTAATTGTTAACCATCACCTAATCCCAAATTAATCATTCCACAATAAACCCTTCAGATGGAGAAGTGATCCACACTAACAATTATCCAGAATTATTCTTAAAGGAGGTTTGTACTGGCGATACCGCAATTAATCTGTCAATTGGGGAGGAAGGTCTTACTGCCGACACACATGATTTAATTGTATCGCCTACAAACTGATGATGGAGACTGCGGGATTTATCCGTGAATAAATTCTCTCTCCCAATTAGATTTTTAAAATATTTTTTAGGGTTATAAAAATTTGTTTAATTAAAATAAATTTATTAATTTCGAAAGACACACGATCTGAAAGAATCAAACATCTTCCCGTGTACACAATTCTAAAGATGGAGAGAATACTATTACATACAGATAAGTGTTAACCATCACCTAATCCCAAATTAATCGCTTCACAATGAACTATTCAGATAGAGAAGTGATTCACACTAACAATTATTCAGATTTATCCCTAAAAGAGGTTTGTACTGGCGATACCACAATTAATCTGTCCGTTGGGGAGGAAGGTCTTACTGCGGACACGCATGGTTTAATTGTATCGCCTACAAACTGGTGATGGAGGCTGTAGGATTTATCTGTGAATAAATTCTCTCTCTCACTTAGATTTTTAAAATATTTTTGAGGGTTATAAAAATCCGTTTAATTAAAATAAATTTATTAATTTCGAAAGTCACACGATCTGAAAGAATCAAATATCTTCCCGTATACACGAATCTAAAGATTCTGATTTATCAAACCATCTTTTCGTGTTTAAATGCGTAACAAATAAAATTTAATAAATGCACAGTTTTTCTCCAGCTTTTTAGCTAAGGTGATTAAAGGCATTTATTTATTTATTTTATTTTTTGTTTCACATTTTCAAAAAATAATAATTTATTTCGATTAAACATTTTTCCATTTAACTAGTTCAAAATTCGAAATTAATTCTCACGTTTTTCTAAAATATCCAATTTAAAAAAAATTATCTTAAACGTAATATTTTGTAAAAATAAAATATCTAAATTTTTTTATTTAATTAAAATTAATTAATTAAAAAAACTTAGTTTTATTTTTCATTAAAAAATATTTTAATTAGAATCAAAATTTTGAATTAATTAAATTAACATGATAAATAAAATAGATATGTAATCATCCACGCAGTTTATATATATATGAACATGATATGCATATATCTCAGTTTTATGATCTAAGTGAAATAGTTAGGTGTTTCAGTCTCCCTAAGAGAATCAGCTGTTTCAATCTCTGTTCGCCTTTGATTCAATATCCTGATTGCATCAGACTTTCTTAATACTATCTGATATATTAATATATATCAAATCAGTCCCATGTCTATCAAAAAATCAACACAAAGAAACCCCAGAAGAGAGAAACCACCAGACCACCACTAGCCACCGCCGACGCTGCCTTGTCGCCGCCTTCAGGCAGCTTCTGCTGCCTCATCCGGGCTCTATTTTTGACGAACTTTATATCGTTGGAAAGCTCTCGAAATATGGAGGTTTTTTTGTCAAAATGTACTGGAAACCTGCCTGAAAAATGGCCAAAAAAACTGTTCGAATCTCAAAAATGCTGCTGTCCACAGCAGTACTGCGCAACCAACTTCCCGGGGCTTTTTCGACCTCTTTCCAAACTCAATTTTTGACGTACTTTATATCAAAAGAAAGTTATTAAAAATTAATATTTTTATATGAAAAAAATGCTTAAAAACAGCCCAGAAAACTGCCAAAAATACTGCCCAAAGCTGCTGCTGCCGCACCCAGCGCCGCCGCCTTTAACCACCAACTTCCCGAGGCCGTTCTGGTCTCATCCGAACTCCGCTTTCGTCGTTTTTTATATCGTTGGAAAGATCTTGAAAATTAGAATCCTTATAGCAAAAATATGCTTAAAAATAGCCCAGAAAACTGTTAAAAATTGCCTGGAAGCTGCTGCTGTAGCGCCGCCGCCACCGCTAGAAAAAATCGATGCTGTTTTTTTCCTCTTTAATGCACTGTTTGGCGCAATTTTTTTCTAGTATTTTATAACATTTTGAGGTATGTTTTACTGCTATTTTATGTTTAAAAAACTTCATAAAAAATAGTCTAAAAAATAGCCCAAAAAATCATAAAAATCGCCACCGGCAAAGCACCAGAACCGGGCTATTTTGGTATTTTTCGTTACTATTTTTGACTTATTTTTTATGCTATTTATATACATAAATACTGTGGAAAAACTCACAGAGAAAAATCATTTAAAACCATTAAAAAAATTATTCCGATCTGTGGCCTGTTAAAACCCGAATCATTGCCGGTGTCGCCTCCGTTCTTCGTGTTCTTGGATATGTTCAACCTGTTCTTAAATAATCTAAATAGATAGTTAAAAATATAAAACTAGCTATTATATCAATCCTATGTCCCGAAAGCTCACATTCAATCTATCACGGTCAACTCTCGTGATTAAAAAAATTAATCATTATTCATACCATTCAATCAAACATGAAAAAATAAATGACGATCATAAAATCGGGATTAGAACGCCTACAAAACAAAGTTAATAACAGTTCTAAAACTACCCGACCCCGATAACCGAAAATAAAAAATAAAACGGCTCTAATACTAATTGTTGGAGGCAAGACTGTCAAGATCTTTGTTTTTGCAAACGATTAATAGAAAAAATTAACTGGATGGACAATCGCCAAAATAGGATCCAGATAAAACTTTTGATGACGAACGATCAAAATAAAATTCGTGCACCCGAAGTTAGTTTAGATAAATACCTTTTTACCGGTCGAATCTTCAACTACGATTTGAGTTTGAGTTGAAGCTCTTGTCAGATCTTCTACTGTATTCTCTTATGCGATTCCCGAATATAGTGTGGGTTATAATCCTCCGAGAACTCGTACCAGCAGAACCAAGACAGTTTTAGTCTTAGAAGACAAGTTATAAAACTAGTTCAGCTTACCCGTATATTTATAATGCTACAGCATGGATCGGAGGAGTAATTATGAGTAAAACTTTCAGTAGAATACAGACACGCATCTGCGGTTTTTGCAATTAAGCAAACCTCATAGCGGTATCTGTAATGATGAAAAACTAATAGTAATTTCTGTAATTTTCATAAAATACTGAATTACAGTTCACACCACTAAAGAACTATAATTGCACTTTGACCCATTATCTCAAGACCATATAGTATTGAGCTCCTGTTAGTAAATGCTTACCATTTCTCACCACATTAAGATTCTTGATACTCGCCAATGATATTTAATTACTGACAATTTAATTTAATCGGTATCTTGATATTCCTTAAGCCCTTCCGCTTAACTTATTTGACTACCAGATAATTAAATCCACCTGCAGGGTTTGACCCGATCAAAACTTATAAGTTTTCTTAAGGGGGTATCGTCAATTTTGATCTTTCGGGACGTGAATTCCGTCAATAATTAATATTTGCAATATAAATAATATCGCTATCCAACTCACCAGGAATATAGATTCATATAAGATTGCACTCTCTAATGAATCAAAACAACGAATATTAAATATACACAAATCAATAATTATTTCATGATTAAGAGAATAAGCACTATTCATAATAACCTTGGGGTGTGAATTAATTTATATAGTAAGTATAAAATTAATTATCCCAAATGTCTCGTTCAATACACACAAAGTGTACTAGCACAGAGAGTCGGAACAATAGACGACGCTATTATATGTTCCCCATAACCAAGACATGCCTACTAAAATTATGTGCTACAGTCGTGCCGATGGTATGTCCATTTCCATCTAAACTGTGAATATAAAACTTATATTCTTCAAGAACCTAAAATCTGATTTTCTGTGTGCAAGCCATACTCTACACACCAGATTAAATACTATACAAAATATCGGACATCCATGCATAACATTAAAAGAATGATACACATACATTGCTCATAAAGATTTTCATAAAATAAAAAATTAATTTTATTA
The DNA here is from genome assembly GCA_032270985.1 of Heliamphora pulchella. NCBI lineage: Eukaryota > Viridiplantae > Streptophyta > Magnoliopsida > Ericales > Sarraceniaceae > Heliamphora > Heliamphora pulchella. Next base: position 7,585 of record JAULJZ010020898.1, read on the forward strand.
AAATAAAATTAAATACTAAAAATATGATTTTCAGTATACCAACCCTAACAGGAGGTACATCACTGCTTTTTCTTCTGCTCTCTTTTTCATTACTGCACATTTTTTATATCGTACTGATGCTTTCCTTGATTCTCTGCAGCTCTGAGGCTATAAGTTCCTTGGCATGCGCTCGTTGACGAATTCCTGTGATGATCCCACCGTAATGCCCCAGGCGCTCCGATGGGCGAAGAGATACCGGGGCACGAAGCTCGTTAGGAAAGAACTGGATGGCAACCGCTACTTCTTGGACACTCTCACGGCTGATCGGGTATGTCTCTCTTTCCTTTCTCGTCTTCATTTTCATCTCTTTTTATTCAAACTAATTTTTGACATGCTTTCTTGCTTGAGGGGCCATTCTATTGAGAGTGGTACCTTGGAGTGCGTGTGGGTTCATCAATTATTAGGGTACGATCACTTTCGTATTTCGAGGGCACCTCCGGCTGGGATACGATAAACTGACACCCTTCGTACAGCTGAGGTTATCCGCGGCATGGTGGGTACCAATGCTGCTATGTTGCTCGAGGGTGAGGATCGTAACTACGTGATCTTCGCCTGAGAGAGGCTCATGGCAGCTATGGAGGCTCGTGCTGCTGCGCGAGGTCCTCCTCCTCCTGCCACTGGTCTTGTTGGAGCAACCTATCCCAAGTTTTCCTAAACAGTGGACAAATTCGTGGATGGAAACCTCCATCAAATTGAGATCCCACAGCCGACAGCATTGGAGTTACTCCTTTCTCCCGGTGCGGAGTAGGTATGACATCCTTTCCTTTTCTTTCCTTCACTGCTTTTCATACTTGCCTATACTGATGTATCTCTTTTCTTGACAGCTTCCCCGAGAGTGGGGTGAGGAGTGCCTCCGTCTCATCACTAGCATGAGGGTGCTGATCCGTCGATGGGACAGTGCCTTCTGGACCCACCATATGCAGCCTCCTATTGCTCCCTAGGGTGGCCCTGCCATGGTACGCGCTTCACTCTTCTTTATTTACCTTTCTACACATTCATATATGTCTATATATACTGTCTTCTGATATGATCCTCTCTTCTTTCAGCGTGACATGAGTAGAGGCCCGAGGATTCACAATGGTCGTACGGCGCTAGTTGCATCTTCTAAGCGGGCTTCTGCATCTGCTTTTGCTTCTTCATTCAGAGCTCGGACTCCCAGTGCTGTACAGACTATCGATAGCTCGAATGAGGAGGAGGCGACTGGGTCGACATTAGGAGAGTTGTCCCAAGGAGGATACGTGGTTTGGAGGAAGAGGACCCGACGAGAGTGATGATCTCCCACTGGTGCTATGTTGTTGCTTTCTTTCCTTTTCTTCTATTCATGTATACAGAGACCTGCGTGCCCGCCGATACATACTCTGATACATGTACTTTATTTCTGATGGATAGGCCTTTGTTCCTTTGGTTTACATTATACTTACTATTGATGCTTATGATTTCTTTTGTTTTTGTATGAAAATTGTTTTTGATTGCTTGGATCTTATTATCATGCAAGATGAATGGTTTGTGAGTTAAAAACTTATCTTGTGAACCCATTTTCATGTTGCAAGTTGCTTACAGGTTCTTGGTGACAAATTGGGCATGTTAATAAAGAAAAGGAATGCTGCCAAATTTTCTTCAGAAAAAGGTTGCGGCCATGAGGAAAAACCTCGCGGCCGTGATGTTCAAAAGTGGCAGCCCGCACAAACGTGAGAAAAAGTTTGTGGCCTGGTGTTTTGGAGTTCACAGCTGTGAAGCTTAGTGGTAACTGTGACAACTCGATATGACGGCCGTGACAAAGCTTTTTGGTGGTTTCCTCCATTTTTAGCTCTATAAAAAGGCCCCCTAGTCCAGACCCCACTATCTAAAATATTTCTATCTTCTTTGTCTTCTCCATGGCTCATTCTTATAACAACTCCCTTTTGTCTTGGATGGGTGAGTTCTCCTCGGTTGAGCGTAAGAACTTACTTCCTTAACTTTAGTTTAGATGCACTATTCTCCTTAAGAACCATGAGGATCGACTAGCATCTTTTGAGAGGGGCTGCCCAACTATGGGACCCTGATGTGCACGTGTTCCACTTCGGGTATGAGGAGTTGTGCCCGTTGGTAGAGGACTTTTCCGCCATTCTTGAGATCTCATCCCGAGATGAGGTCATAGTTCCTACTCCCTTCTCGAGTCCCAAGGATCGGTTGATGCAGCTTTGTGGCTACTCCAAACGTGAGACTTCACTTATCACCCACGACAGTTTTCTTCATGTGGCATGGATCATAGATCGCTTCGGACCCTTTAGTTCTCTTGTTGATTTCTCCTTTCAGCTTTAGCGTCACTATGCTCTTTGCATCTACTTATTGGCCCATTTCCTTTGACCTTTCGATGGACGTGCTAGTTCTTCTCTGGTGGATGTGACTTATTAGATATAGGAGGGCTGGGACCTCGTTCCATTAGTCCTTGCTAAAACGCTTCTTGGTCTAGACGCGGTTTGCATTGAGGGTGCCCCTTATTTTGCCGGCAGTGCCCCTATTGTTGCAGGTGTTCACTCAACTTTTTTTTTTCTGTATTTCTCCCTATTTTTCCACCCAGCTTTTCTTTTTCTTTATTTCTCCCTATTTTTCTACTCAGCTCTCCTTTTTCTTTATTTCTCTCAGGTTTTTCTACTTAGCTTTTCTTTTTCTTTATTTCTCTTAAGTTTGGCTGATGGAGAAAGTGAACTTGTTGGAAAAGCCCGTATCTAATAGCTATAGTGTGAAGTCATTTATCTACCGTCAGGTTTATCGCCTCTGTGCAACTGAAGCTACTTGGAGAGGATTTTTGAGCTCTTTGACCGGGGGGGACATTTTCTGACAATGCCCTTGGTTTAAGATTTCTCTCATGACTGCTGCTACTATGGATCATCTGGGGGTCTTGCTGATCGGTTTGAGGCTGGCTGTCCACCTTTTGTCATTTGTACGGCATCCTCCATCAGTTTAAGCGTACTCAGACCAAGCCCGATGTTGTCGTGAGCCATTTATACAGTTCTCCTCATCGGGCCCCCTTCTTGGGTTAATACCAACAAGCTTGGTCTTCTCGACTGATGATGCCGGTTGGTAGAGAGTTTGATAGTGAGCTTTCTAAGGATTAAAAGGATTGGCTTAGGAAGGAGTCAAAGCACAGTGTAAGACATAGAGGAGATGCAAAAAGAAGGACTTAACTTTTCTTTGTTATGCCCTAATATTTTGTTTATTTTCTTCTTAGCTTTTTAGGATGAGGACTTGCGAGCCTCTCTTGTTTTTGAAATCAAAATTGAATTAGTAAAATTTTTTAATAAAAGTTCCTCCACTTCTAGTTCGTAGTGATTTCTGAAATTGTTCTTTAGATTTTCGTTTTTACAATATAATCAATTTATTAGAAAAACTTAAAGTAAGCCTTTGCATTAATCAATTACTCGAACATGGTTACAAAGGTAGAGTTTCAATCAAAGTTTTGGGCTGAACTTCTGACATAAGTTACCTATGTATCTTGAAGAAGGGAATCAGGCTATAACGTAGTTTGAGACTCGGGTTATACTCAAGTATTGACACTCTCCTTTTGCCAAGGGCACCGTTGCGATTTTTCTCTCAGGAATAAATCTTTTTGAGCTAGTTTGAATTGATTGGTGTAGAGAAAACATTCCCATCCATAACTATAAGAATAACAACATCTCCTAACATCATGGTTTTGATAAGATAAGGCCCGACCCAATTAGGTTTGAACTTGGCCCTTGGATCGAAGACCGGAGCTCTGATCTCTTTGAGGACTAAGTCGCTTTCTTTCATGTTTTGAGACTTAACCTTCTTGTTAAACGCCCAAGCGATTTTACTTTGATAACAGTGCCTTGAGTCTTCTTTCATCAAACAAGAGCAATTCTTCAAATCTATCACTCGGCCACTCTAATTTGGGTATACTACTTTAAGCCATTATCCTCAAAGACGGGATTTCTAGGTTTTTGGGTAGAACTGCTTCCATCCCATAAATCAATGCATATGGTGTTGCTCCATTGGAGGTCTTGATCGACGTTCGGTATCCTCAAAGTGCAAATGGTAGCTTTTTTGGCCAATTTTTACTTCCCTCTATCGTCTTCTAAAGAATCATCTTCATGTTTTTGTTAGCAGCTTCCATAACTTCATTGGTTTGCAGTCTATACGGAGAAGACTTATGACTGACAATTCGATACTCCTTCAAAAGGTCTAAAACTTCTCCTTGGAAGTGAGAACCATTATAAAAAATTATCTCGTGCAGAACCCCGTATTGACAGATAAGATTCTCCTTGATGAACTTGGCTACTTGAGAGGTTTTTAGGACAGGGTAGGAGACAGTTTTGACCCACTTTGTGAAGTAATCAATTGCTACAAGAATAGACTCATATCCATTCGATGTTTTGGGCGTGATTTTCCCTATAACGTTAATTCCCCAAACTAAAAATGGCAAAGGTGATGTCATATTATAGAGTTGAGACAGTGGCACATGCATGAGGTTTGCGTGAACTTGACATTTTCTTCATCTTGGAACAAACTGGTGACTGTCTGTTTCCATCGTCATTCAAAAGTATCCTTGGCGCAGAATCTTCTTGGCCAGCATCAATCCAATCATATGAGGCCCAAAAACTCCTTTGTGAACCTCCCTCATCAATTCGTGTCTTTCTCCCGTGTCAACTCAAAGTTTGTTAACTCCTAGATATCCTCTCTTGTACAACTTTTCCCTACAGATCACAAACTGTGCAGCGAGTCTCCTAATAGCTATTTGATCCTTCTTGCTGGATCGACTGTGATACTTTGCCTTCTCAATGAAACTCCAAATGTCATGGTATCAGGGTAGTCCGCCATTAACTTTTTAGGTAGCAACGATACTACTGATTACAGGTGTATCTCTTTGCTAAATTTTCAAGGGTCTCATCCTTATTCCGGGTGGTATGTCTATCATTGATGCCAAAGTTTCCATGGCGTCAGCGAACTTATTCTGCATTCTCGGGACATGGATAAAAACCACACTTTCAAAGTAGAGAATCATTACTTCGAGCCCTTGGTGATATCAGATCAACCTTTTTTCTTTGACCTTCCATTCTCCTTTTTCTTGAGACACGACCAAAGCCGACTCCTCTATAACTTCCAACTTCCTTGTCCTAGTTCTAAGGCTGCTTCCAATCCGGATAGGCAAGTTTCGTACTCGGCTTGATTGTTAATAACCTCAAAACTTAACTTATAAGCCAAAGGGATATGAGAATCATCGGGAGTAATTAAGAGTATCCCTATCCCATACCCATATTGGTTTGAAGCTCCATCAAAATACAGGGTCCATAGATCCTTCTCGATTTTTAACACTTGTTCGTTGGAAAACTCAAACTCAGGCTCTTCTTGTCCTTCAATAGGATGGTCAGCTAAAAACTCTGCAACGGCGCTCCCTTTCATTGATTTCCCCGTAACATTTTGCAAATTAAACTCGGCTAGCACCAGCAACCACCAGGCTAACTTTTCGGTCAATGCTGGCTTCTCGAAGAGGTACTTGAGCGGGTCCATTCTTGAGATCAGAACAACTCGGTATGCTAGCATGTAGTGGCGGAGCTTCCTAGATGCCCAAACTAGTGCCCAATAAGTTTTTTTCGAAGGCGTATACTGACGTTCGCAATTTGCCATCTTCTTGCTTAAGTAGTAGACATCTCTTTCTATCTTGGCTTCATCTTCTTGAGTGAGCATACATCCCATTGTAGAATCAGTCACAGACAAATACAGTATCAAATGATTATCGGGTTCTGGTGGCGATAGGACTGGAGGGTTTTGTAGGTACCGTCGTATAACATCAAAAACATTTTGTTACTGTTGATCCCTTCGGAACTTAGTTCCCTTCTTCAAGAGTCAGAATAGAGGCTCGTAGGTAGTGGTCAACTTGGCTATAAACCGACTGATGAACTAAACCTTTGCCAAAAAGCTCCTTACATCTTTTTTAGTTTTCGGGGGAGGCATTTCGAGGATAGCCTTAATCTTTAACGGATCGACTTCTATACCTCGCTGTGTGATCATAAATCCAAGTATTTTCCCTGCTATCACTCCAAAAGCATACTTCTGCAAGTTCAGACGCATCCTGTACTTTCTTATCTGCTCAAAGAATTTTCTCAGCGCAACTACGTTCCCTTTTTTGGTCTTGGACTTTACAATCATGTCGTCCACGTATACCTCTACCTCCTTGTGTATCATGTCGTGCAATAATGTGGTTGCAGCCCTTTGGTAGGTTGCTCTCGCGTTTTCTGCCTAAACGATATGAGCATATAACAATAGGTTTCCCAAGGCGTTGTGAAGGTAGTCTTCTCTTGGTCCTTTGGTGCTATCAAAATCTGGTTGTATCTTGAAAATCCATCCATAAAAGATAGGAGCGCATTCCTAACAGTGTTATCTACTAACACATCTATGTGGGGGAGAGGAAAGTCATCCTTAGGGTTAGCCCTAATAAGATCTCTGAAGTCGACACATACTCGGATTCTTTCATCTTTTTTTGGTACTAGAACGATGTTAGCGACTCACTTTGAGTACTTCGTGACCGTAAGGAATTCGGCATCTATCTACTTGGTGGCCTCCTTCTTAATCTTTGGAGCCCAGTCAGGCCTAATTCTTCTGAGCTTTTGGTTGACAGGTTTAGCATCGGGGAAGAGAGGGATTTGGTGTTGTATGATATCGAGATCTATTCTAGGTATATCTTCATAGGACCACGCAAAAATATCTTTAAATTCTTTTAATAAAAAAGTTAATTGCTCACGTTTTTTCGAAGAGAGCGTAAAACCAACCTGAACTAAATGTGGATCTTTTTCATTATTAAGAAATATTAAAACAGTTTCTTCCATTACAGGTTTGGTTCGAATTTCTTCTTCCTTTTCAATTAAATATTTTAATTCTTAGGGGATATCCTCATCGAATTCGTTAAAATTCTCAGAATCCACACAAAATATTTGAGGCACAGAAAAGTAAGCAAAATCTAAATTCATTTCATTAATCTCAATGGAAGTTACAACTTGGTACTCAAAATAAAATGGGCTTGGGATGCCAACAGGTGCATTCCCAATGGACTTTTCATTACAGGCACTATTTACAGACTCGATTAAAATGTACTCAACAGACTCGGATTTCAACTCACTTTCTCCATCATACATATGACAAGACTCAAAGGACTGACTTTTTTGCATCTTAACAGCATCCATGATAAGCATAGTGTAATCCGCAGGTTCATTGGCATTCATCATCAGCACGGCTTCGTCTTCTTTATTACTTATACACACTTGAGCCATCTCTTCATCGAAGAACGAACCCAGATCTGCTTCCTCACAATGAATTGCCCACTCTATTGGTACCTTCTCGATAAAGCCCATCTACCATATTTTCATTTCCTCCTCGCTGTCAGACAGCTGGTGGTTGAAGAAGATGTCTAATCTCGGCAAGTTCTGATTAGTTCTTTCCTCAATCTATGTCCCCAAAAATTCGTAGTAAGGGAAGTTATCTCCCTCCTTGATGAAACGCCCATTCAATGTTGGCCCGTACTCTCCCATCTTCAAATCTTTTGATTTTGGCTTGTATCCGAGCCTATATCTATGTCGGTTGTGGTGCACATTATTGGGAATGCATACTGAAAAGTCATACTTTTTATGTATTTTATTCTGGATCCCTGGCATATTAATGAGAAGCATTTTAAGATGGTTTTGCATTTATGGTTTCATATTTATATTTGTGAAGTATGAATGCATAGTTTGTACATTCTGTCCAGTATTTGACTCGGTACATGCTGCACGAAAGATCGGGTCAAAGGTTTTGACAGATTATATAGGTAGGCTCACAATCGCAATGGACCTGGACATTCCATTGGTACGATTGTAGTACATCGTTATAGTAGCTGGTCTTAGCTAGGTCAAACAGATCGAATTCATATTTTAGAAATTCGATGTTCGAGCTCGATGTATTAGTACACTTGGAGTGTATTGAGCGAGATCAACGGGATGATCGATTCTATACTGACTACATGAATTGATCCACATCCCGTATTATCATGTATTACACAAACTCTTAATCCCGAAGTGATTGATTAATTGTGTTCAGATGATATACAGTACTTTGAGTCATCAATGGTTGAGATTT
>JAULJZ010020919.1:0-15728 GCA_032270985.1 Heliamphora pulchella
CTCTCTCTCTCTCTCTCTCTCTCTCTCTCTCTCTCTCTCTCTCTCTCTCTCTCTCTCTCTCTCTCTCTCTCTCCCCGATCCTTGCTCCTCTTGGCCACACCCCATGCCACCACTCAACCACCACAATACCACCATCACCCGCACCACATACCACCACCCAATCACCACAACACCACCCCGAACCTACCACCAGCTCCAAACCCAACCCATGCACCCACCATCGCCACCTCCATGAACACCCACCATCACTGAACCCACTGCCACCATGCACACACGCCACCACCAAGCACCACCACCCAAACCGCCACCAACAGCGACCTCCTCAACCATCAAACACCCCACAACCACCACCGAACCAAATCCTTCAACCGAATCTGGAAGTCGGTTTTACCATGCCAAATTCGACCGTCGGCCACCGCCACCACAAACCTTGAAAGTTGCCTCCATAAGTTTAGCTAACACCACCTCACGGCCACCTTTGCGTAACCACAAACAGCCATCAAAACCGATATCCGAATTGCCTGAACAGAGACGCCAAAATTTGTCCCTAAAAAATGGAGCCTTGAATCCCTAACCACGCATTTTCCTCTCCAACGCCCTGATTTTTTCTTCTTTCATGCATACTGTTATGAGAACCTAATGTGTGTTTGTAGCTTAGTTTGCTTACATCTATTTTAAGACTTCTAATTATTTTAGAAGAAAATATTTTATAAAAAATCATAATAAAATTATAAATGTTTTTTCATAAAAATTTACATTTTACATATTAGGAAGTAAATGAATTTTAAAATAAGTTTTAAAACAAAAATGTTATAAAAGAAATTTTATAAAAATCAAATTTTAAAACAGAAACTGAATATAAATTTTATATAAATGAAAATTTTAAAAGATTTAAAATAGAATAAGTATTTTATCTTTAATCTTTTGAAAATTGGATAAAAGATTTTTGAATAAATTACATTTTAAGATTCATATTAAAGCTAGTATTTTTGTGGAAATTTAAACATAAGGAAATTTTAAAAATAAGTATTAACTATAATTTTTTTAAAGATAAATATTATAAAAAATTATTAAGTAAGATTAATTGATTTCTTGCTAAAATTTACAAAGATACAAAAATTGTACTAAAATTAGTATTTTTATTGTGTTTAGATTTAAAAAATTGTTGAGCAAAATTGACTGATTTCTGTAAAATCATGTGAGTCTTGTGATATCTGACTTAGTTAAGTTTTCAATTACCGCTTTATAACAATCTTGAGATGCATCGATATTGATATTGTTGAAAATGCTTATGAAATCGTGGATATTATAAAGATGAGAATACTAGTTTAAATGAAATCCCAACCGCTGGAGGACAATAAGAATACCAACGGTGATGCATTATAAGGGCGGCGGATCACAACCATGTGACTATAAAATGATCATCTCCAAATTATGTGGGGTAGCTCCCCAAATTGTTGGTAAGATCGTTTAATATGATATCATTCTGAGAATAGAATGCGAGTAATAACTCATATATCTATGCACTTACACTAGCTTTAATAGTGAACGTTTATTTTGTTAATCCAAGTAATATGCTTGAACTATGAGGAATGACGTGACAACCGAAAAAAGTTGTCCTTTTATCTTGTTATACGATAGCGTTGTAATTTTGTACTTCTCTTTTTATAAATACATGTATGAATGCACATTTAGTAAGCTCTATGAATTTTTGAATAAGATGAGATTGCTGGAAAAAAAAGTTCAAATAAAGTAATTCACTTTTCTATTAAAAACTAAATCTTTACTATGAAAATTCTTCTTACCGAAATTTGAACAAATTTTGTATAACTTTCTTTTATAGAATGATAAAGAGAGTTTTAAAAAGAAGAAAAGAAAAGTGGTCATGGGTAAGTTTTGACTCACTAACCGATCACAGACACCATTATCAAAAATGGATTGTGACAGAGATGGTATCAGAGTAATGTTTTCAAAAACCCAGAGCTTAAGACACTCCACACTACCTTTCTATGCTTGTAGTGTTCTAGACTTATCCTAAGTTGGAAAGATTAGTTATAACTAGAACATTTCTTAGAATATGGGCCCCTACATAGTATAGACACATTGAGGAATGCCATCCAACCATACCACTGTAGCATCCTCATAAGAACCGTTTAGAGCAAACCCTTTGAACCTAATCACGTACGTAGTTTTTCTCCAAATGTTCTTACAAGTTTTTATAAGAATAGAAGACCAAAGACTATTTGATCTAGACTTGGCAAAATGAGCAATAACTAAATACCATTTGCACACAAGATTACACATAGTGTTTGTGAAAATGGATAATCAAGAGCATTATAGAAAGTTATTAGATAAAATTACAGTGACTAGACATAGGACCAGTCAGCCCTCGCCAAGTCTCGTCCCAAATCTAACAAAGTTATCAACAACCACCAATAGTAAACCCAGATGAATTAATTCAGACACATACTTTCATAGAATTCATTTCATCGAACCCTGATGACAACCCCTCTCAATTTGATGATTAGGACCTAATACCCGTTCTTAAATAAGAAATTTTAGTGGGAATACATGCAAATGAGTACGGGAATGTGACCTGGATAAAAATAGGTAGTGTTTCTATAATAATAGATAGTATTTTAGAAGCTTGTTAACTAATTTTGTATTTTTAAATGCTCTTATTGATATAATATTATAAGTAATTACTTGAGTATTCTACTTAAAGTATTACTTTCGTGATCCTTGCAATATACTTTATTCTTAAAATATCTTATATTAGAAACCTAGATGATACGATAAATTAGGTAAGTAATCAGAATACACAAAACAAATTAGAAAGTAACTCAGGTAATAAGATTTGTCATCCCTTATCTCAACCATAACAAACCACATCTTGCCAAACATTAAAAGACTGGTTCAAATTCTATGAACACCCTACAATCCCGTAGAAGAACAGACTTGAGGAAATCCTTAAGAATAAAACCATAAGAAATTCACATATTCTAGATTAAACAAATCGTTATCAAAATAAATCTCGAATACTTTGTTATACCAACCGAGCAATTATCCTTGAATTCCAATCAGAAGAACGCATGATCACCTTTTCTTCTAATGGGAAGTCTGGAAAAATTAACCGGGTTGAGTTTATTCCCTTAACATACAAAATTTATTGTAATTACAAATGCCAAATCTTTTATGTGACATACGGGTTATACGATAAAATCGTAATCCTAACCATAACCTTTATAAACTGCAGTCATGGCTCCTACTAATATTAGTTCACAAGGCCAAATCATAACTAATGTAAACTAAGCAGCTAGAGCAACTTCAACAACGAATGAATGAACTAGTCAAGTTAATTCAAACTCAACTACAATTAAAGCAACCTTACTTCCCAACTTACGTACCTCCGCAACCCAAAGAAAGAAAAGACAATCCACGTCAAGAGAGAAATCAAAAAGAGACCCAACTCGAGTGTGTTATGAGGAAAGAACAACTAGAGAAAATTTAGGTACCCATGTGACTTTTGGAGAAAAGGACGTACTGGAGAATGCTAAAAATCAACGGGATGTTGGAACAGGGAGCAGAGGATCATCTTCGAAGAAAGTTCTAAGGAATCAAGAAGAAGTCAAAAAAATGATGAGAAATGGGAGTGCGAGTCAGAACTCAGAGCCAGAGATTCTGGAAAATCAAGACCCAGAAGCTAAAGATAAAAGAATGCCACCAAGAAAGGACGACCACCAAAAACAAGAAAAGATGCTTGTTCTAGTATCTAGGGATCCTCGGAACCTGAGTAAAGCTGAAATGGAAGACCTACATACCTATCCCCTACCTGTTTAAGTATCTTTTGGTTATGGACCCTCTAGTTTTACCAATGGAAGTTTTGAAGGATGCCGTAACCCTTAGGCCTACTGATATCCCAATATAGAAATAAAGGATTAGTATACTCCCCCAATGGTGTCGTAAATTTTCGACAATGTTTTGACCCGATCGGGAAATGTTAATGATGTCTTCGAATAAATAGACTCGCTTATAGACATACAATATTTGATTGAGCTTGAATGTGTCAATTTTCGTCTCTCCGTTTCCACCCTCAACACCAATGAACTCAAACCCAGTGAATCTTTAAGAAAAGTTATCACGAGTACCCTTAGTATACAAAAGAAGACATACCAAGAAAAACTGAGCTCAATAGAAATACTAAGATTAATTTCTCTCTAACGGTGCCCAACACCCAACCCTGCATGAATCTCAGATTGACTGGCCTTAGGAAGAGAAATTAAGAAACCGAGAGTTTATAGACAAAGATTCTTAAAAGCCTAAGTGTTAATAAACAAAGATTCCTAAAAGCCTAAGTGTATCACCTTAGACCTGACCTTATTCATAAGAGAGAAAGACGAGAAGATAAGTCCATATTGTGTTTAGATTTGGAAAATTGATTGATTTTTCCAAAAGTCAGGTGAGTCTTATGATATCAGAGTTAGGTTAGTTTTCAATCACTGCTTTATAACGATCTTTAGATGCATTGATATTAATATTGTTGAAAATGATTATGAAACTATGGATATTATAAATAGGAGAATGATAGTTTAAATAGGGTTCTAGCCACTGGGGAACAATAAGAATACCAGTGATGAGATGTTACAAGGGTGGCGAGTCACAGCCAGGTGACTATGGAATCATCATCTCCAAATTGTGTGAGGTCGCTCCTCATATTACTGGTAAAAATGTTTAATATGATATCATTCTAAGAATGAAAAGCGAGTAATAACTCAGATATCAATGCACTTACACTAGCTTTACTAATGAACGTTTATTTTGTGAATCCAACTGATATGCTTGAATTATGAGGAATGACGTGACAATCGAAAAAAGATGTCCTTTTATCTTGTTAAATAATAGCATTATAATTTTGTACTTCTCTTTTTATAAATACTGTGTATGAATGCACATTTAGTAAGCTCTGAAAATTTTTGAATAAGATAAGATTGTTGGAAAAAAAAAAGTTCAACTAAAGTAATTCACTTTTCTCTTAAAAACAAAATCTTTACTATGAAAATTCTTCTTAACCAAATTTGAACAAATTTTGTATATCTTTTATAGAATGATAAGGGGAGTTTTTAAAAAGAATAAAGGAAAGAGGTCTTAGGTGAGTTTTGACTCACTGGCCGGTCACGGACGACATTATCAAAAATAGGTCGTGACAGGTCTAAGTACCGCTCGATCAGTTTGTTCTTTTGTTCCAATTTCTTTTTGACGAGTCTTTACATCCTACCCCCTTAAACAAAATTTTGTTCCCAAAATTAAAAGCGTACCTTCATTCTCGAAAAGTTGAGAATGATTGGTGTGAATAGTATCCTCTCTTTCCCAGATTGATTTTTCAACTCCTCGATGCTACCAAATAACTCGTACTAATCTGATAGTCTTTCCTCGGAAGTTCTTTTCTCGTCTGTCCAGAATCTTCACTGGTCTCTCTTCAAAAGAAATATCATGGTCTAGCCTGAGCTCCTTCCAGTCCAGAATGTGAGTTGGGGCACCATGTATTTTCTCAAAAGAGAAACATGAAAGACGTTGTGCAATCAGGTGAGCTGAGGTGGTAGTGCTAGGCAATATGCAACTTCCCCAATCTTTTGCAAAATATCGAATGGTTAAATAAAGCAAGGCAATAGTTTCCCTTTCTTCCCAAAGCGAATAACTCCCCTTTGTGGTCGTATCTTCAAGAAGACATGATCTCCGACTTCAAAAGTTAGAAGTCTTGTTCTTTTATTTGCATAACTCTTCTGTCGACTCTGTGCTGTCACTAGTCTTTCTCATATGAGCTGCACCTTCTTTGTTGTCTCTTATACGATTTCTGGTCCTAGGAGATTGGATTCTCTAATGTCGATCCATCAGATAAGTGAACTACAAGGTCGACCATAAAGTGCTTCATAGGGTGCCATGCCGATACTTGTATCATAACTGTTGTTGTAAGCGAACTCTACCAATGGTAGGTGCTTCTCCCAATTGCCTTTGAAATCCATCACGCAAGCTCATAACATATCCTCTAGGATTTGAATAGTACGTACTGATTGTCCATCAGTCTGAGGATGGAAGGTGGTGCTAAAGCATAGGTTAGTGCCTAAAGATTTTTGTAAACTCCCCTAAAATTGCGAAGAGAATCGGAGATCGCGATCTGATACAATCGAAATAGGTACTTCATGTAAGTGTACGATCTCTTGAATGTATAGTCAGCTTAGAGCGCCAAGTGTTGCTGTGAATTGGAGTTTGCGAATTGCTGCCAGTTTATGCGTTGGGGTTAGTTGGTTGCCACTAAGGACAGTCTTGAATCATGTGTCCTTCTTGTCCACACCTGAAGCATTTCCCTAACATGTCCATGTGTTCACCTCTTGTAATGTTCAGTTGAAATTTTGGTGGAGGTCGTGAATAAGGCTTTTGTGAATTTCCTCCTCGATTGTTTCAGATTGGTCCTCTCTGAACTTTCCCTCCCTTCTTGTTTTGATCCAAAATTCTGCTCGAGTCACTTTTCCTCTTAGTGTTGGCTCGAGTCCCCATTCAAACATCCTTGCTCTGTAATTCTCATCAGGAATTATAGTTGGTGCATAGCGGCTCAGCTCATCGAATATATTGGCATTACGTTACGATTAACTTCCCCTGTCTCAAACTCAGAAATTCCTAGACCATATCTTGTTTAGAGGTGGAAGGAAAATATTTCTCTAGGAATAACTCTTCAAAATGTACCCAAGTGAGGGTCATTATGTCCACTATGGTTAAGGTCATTTCTCACCAGTAATTTGCCTCTCCTTCTAACTGATATGTTGCCAAAGTAACCTTATCGCCGTCGTTCTCTATATTCATGATATTCATCATTTTGTTGATCTATCTTAAGCATCCTTCGGCTAGACGTGGGGTGGTGTCCCCATTGAAAATTAAAGGTCTCTATCTCCATAATTCTAATAACATCCAGGCTCAATCGTGCTAAATACGTGGTGGCTGTGGGTTCATGTTTGTTGCTAGAACTCTCAGGGCTTGGGCCGATTCTCCCAATCTAAGGTTTCGTTCTCCCACAATGCATCTAGAATCCCATAGCATCTCTATTAAACCTCCACGTACCATTATGTTGATAGTCCCATGCGGGCTCAATTGGTTATAGCGATGGGAATTTCTGTGTAAGTGTCTAGGTTATTGAAGTCTAATTTGCGGTCACATGGGTTTATTATTCCTCTCTCGACTTAGGGCCGTTGAGTCTGCAGCCATCTCGCACCAATAGCATCTCCTAATCTTTCATCAAATCCTCGCGACACATCCAAGCGATAATTATGTTCGTCGAGCTTCCTCAATACAGTTATCGGGCCCAAGAAGCGAGGAAAAGTTTCGGCCTTCTTCTATGTGCATTTGATTTCTGGGTAAAGTCTGGCATAAATCAACGCTCCAATTCTGAAGCCCCAACAATATTCTTGATGACTATGATATACTTCCACATTTGCAATCTCGTCCTCTTTGGACTCTAGCGGCAGTGCCTCATTTGGGTCGAACACGATGCAGCTCTCTTCTTTCGGATCCAATTCTTCCTTCGGATCGGAGCCCCAACCGTAATCCATATAGTAGAAGTCAGTATTAGGCATCAACGGGGTGACATATATAAGACTTATGGTGTTTAAAGCGATTTAAAAAGAACTCTTATTTATATACTTTCTTTATTATTTTTGAAAAGACATGATATATAAAATTATAAATAACAAGTAAATATTACACATATATCTTAGTTCTACCCGTTACCTAAGGCCACTAGGGTTTCGTATACCTAAGCTCAGATACTAAACTGTGACGCCTCAACTTTCGGAGACATCATTAAAAAAATATTTTCCTTCATTACTTGTGAAAAATAGCTCATAGTTTTTTTTAAAGTAATTAACTCGATTCAAAAGAATAAATCCAAAAAAAGGGAGACTTTAATATAACAAAAAGAGAATTCTCAATATTATAAAAAGTATTGCAAGTTTGAAATTAAAATATTACATATCCAAACTAATTTAAAAACTCCTGCACAGTCTCTTCTTCTGCGTCGGGCAGAGTCCAAGGCTCCTCCTCCTCGGTCAGGATGGCTTCCTCATAAATTTCTTCTTCACCTAGTATTTACAAGTCGTGAGATACAAGGCTTAGAGGAACAACTATAACCCTACTAACCTACCCATAATACGCCAATGCACAACAATATACATATAAGAGACAAGCAATTATGTTTACTAACCAATGAAAGGGGTTTCAACATAAATCACAAGTGTTCTTTGCTCGAGCTTCCAAAGGTTTAATGTTCTCAAAAAGTAGTTTTTTCTCGGGTCACGCCTGAGAACCCATCCTATAATCACTACCATGTTACCACAATGGGCACTCACCACCTCGGTATCATTACGTTCTCATACACTCATGTTCCCGTACACCTTGTCCCCATCACATCATCCTTCCCGTCTAGTACTAAGTGTACTCGACTAAGTGCCATGATGCACAGTTTACCGTCGTCACTCTCCCCGTTCCATACTACACATACGTGGCTAAATGTCGTGAGACGAATCGAGACAAGGCACGGTTCAAGACATAGGACGGCTCATAGCATCATTGGACCCTTCCTCAACACCATAACACAATACACAACCTATCCCATGTCAAATCCCAAGTTCGTTTCGAAGGATAATGTTTATTCGAAGTTCATGGTGTGATTCCCTATACATGTACTTGGTTCACTAATCATGCTATGGACATTTTTCATGAAGAAATATTAGCTGTGGGTTTTTTCTATGTAGGGGAAAAAATGTTTGAACAGAAGAAGTCCAAAAACAACACTGTTTGGTAAAAACAAGTTTTAGGAAAACTCGTCCAATTAAATCACTCCAATAAATTTTAAATGAAAGATAACACAAAAATTTAGCTCTAGACATAAGGTTTGGCCTGAGGGGATTTTCCTAAAAATTTATAAAATTTGGCAAAGTGGGGATATTTTTTGGCTACTTTAGCGTAAAAGCGTAAGAATTATATTTGGGACACTTAGATGCCAGCATAGGCTCTACCAAAAATCACACATGCTAAAAATAACTTCATAAAGGTCCAATAAAAATAGGTTTTGAAAAAGAAACTATTTGATTCCTCAAGAAATTCGGGTAAGATGGAACGGATGGCTTTTTCTTAGTTTTTCTTCAGTTAACTTGTTCGTATTCTTGTTTAACTTATATTACGAGTCCATACATGTTATTAAAGCTCAAAAATCAGTATACTCTAGAGGTGTTATTATTCACATATCATACTTGTTTAACTCAAAGAAATGAAAATAAATCACAAGGCATTATTCCAATCAAAACAACTAAGCTATCTCCTATCCGATTCTTTTTAAACCTTCTTATTTCTGATCTTGGTTCTAGCTTCTTAGATCATATTATTTGTCATAGAGAGTGGTTAGAAGAGAAGGTTAAAAAGAGTTTTAGAAGTTCCTACTTCAAAGGTCTTGATCAATGGAAGTTAGGAATTAAGCTTTAGCTTTCCACTTTCTTCCTTCTTCTTCTTCCTTTCCTTCTTTCTTTCTTTCTTTCTTCTTCTTCTTCTTTTTTCTTTCTCCTTGGGACTTCTCTTTCTGGGCCTCTCACTTGGCCAAAAACTAGGTGGGAGAGGGGTGGGTTTGGCCTTGCTTTTATAAGCTTGAGGAATGACTTAATTTGTAATTTCTCTTGGATAGGATAGAGGCCTATTTCTAATTCTAGACCTAGTAGAGTGATGTGTTGTTAAGATATGAATGATGAAGAGTTGAAAATTTTTATCTAGATAAAACTCTTGCAGCTAAAAAAAAGTAGAAAAGTATTTAAAATATTTATGAAGATATTTTGGAACAAAATATGATTGGTGGATAGGATTAACCTAATTTTCTAGGATCAAAATTTTGGCTCAAAAGATGATATGTAGAATTTAAAAATATTAATTATGTACAAAACTGCTAATTTTTATACAGAAAAGTCCCAATATAGTACAATTTGGTGTTTGGTTCCAAGAAAAACCCCTAAATCAACTAAAGT
Source organism: Heliamphora pulchella (assembly GCA_032270985.1). Classification (NCBI taxonomy): domain Eukaryota; kingdom Viridiplantae; phylum Streptophyta; class Magnoliopsida; order Ericales; family Sarraceniaceae; genus Heliamphora; species Heliamphora pulchella. The sequence continues at coordinate 10,056 of JAULJZ010020919.1, forward strand.
ACAACTTTTGTACTTTTTGGCACATATTCCAAGGTGGCTGGCCATGAGGGCATTTTTTTATTTTAGTTATTGATTTTTGTATTTAACAATTCATAAGTTAAATTTTTTGGCCAAAAGAATTAAAGTTGTGCTTTTCTTTGATTTTTGGGTTGGGCTTGATCCATAGACTTTCTTTTAATTTTTCATGGGCTTAATTAAATAGTTAGATCATAATCTTTTCTTGACCCTTTCTTTTAGTTCATGGGCTTTGTTGAAGTTGTGGGCTTTGATAGAGTTTTGGTCTTTAATTCTTGTTGGGCCTAAGGTTGAACCTTCTCTTCGTTGTCTATGGGCTTTAGATGATCTATTGGGCTAATTCTTACTAAATCTTGGGTTTATCCAAGGTTTGAGTTCAATCTCCTAAGATCTCACGATGGAATGCTTTGAATTAGGATTTTTGGCGTTCATGTGACTTTGAATTTACTGTTAGAGTTTCTAGAATTTTTCTGTTCATGTTGAAAATTCACTATTAGGATTCTTAACTCGTCTTTAAAAAATACAGGTCCTTACAATCTTCACTAGTCTCTCTTCAAAGGAAATATTTTCGTCTAGCTTAAGCTTCTTCCAGTCCAGAATGTGAGTTGGGTGTGCCATGTATTGAATATTTTAAGAGTAAGAAGTTAGAGAAATATATATTTATATATGTATAACCAAGATCTTGAAAACTAAATAGAAAAAAATAGTAAAGTTCAATTTAAAACTATAGAAAACTAGAATCAAATAAAATAATAAATTTTGTAACCTTTGAGTTAAGATTTAGTATTTATTTAATCTATGAGATTTTATAGTAAAACTTATGATAAATAAAACTTAAGTAAAGACAAGTATAGAAAATATAAGATAATGACTAAAATTATATCTTTATTGTGTTATGTAGATCTGGAACCTTACAAACAAGATAATTGAATAAGTTCGGATAAAACAGGTGAGTTCATTGATATCTAGATTTTTTGTTTTTTTTTTTTATATACTCTGGTTTTGATCAAATGCTATGTGTATGATTTTATGAAATGATGAAATTATGCTATTATGAATATCTGTTGAAATAAAACATGCTTCCTTTTTAATTGGCTATTAATTTTTTATGTTATTTAAAATTCAGTTTATATGAAAGAAAAAGATATTAATTTTGAATGTACTTAAATAAAGTTTATACGAAAGATTGTGAATGGTCCCTGCTTGGGGGACAGATAAATATACTGAAAGGTCCTGACTCAGGGGGATAGGAAACATACTAAAAGGTCCTGACTCGGGGGACAAAAAGGAATACTAACAAATGATATAGGTACGGTTGATGCCTTAAAACTGATATTGGTACGGTTGATGCCTTAAAACTAAAAAATGATTTTGGTATTTACAGTTCGAAAAATTTATGTATAAAGTGAAGACTATTCTAATTAAAAAGAATTGAACCTAGATAATTCCTGGCAAGTTAAAAATTTTAATATCTTTGTACTCATACTAGCTTTGTGAATTGACGTGTTTTTAACATGTCATGTGATGCATAAAAAAGAAAATTTTGCTGTAATATGCTTATGTCCTACCTGAGACCACTTACATGTATAGTTTGCAAGCTCTAGAAGTTTTTGCAAACAAGATCTGTGATATATAAATGTAAATTTCCTTTCATAGAAATGATTTATTTTTAAATTTGTTAGCCCAAAGGCTTTTTATTTTGATTTTGACGATTTTCATAATTCATTTTCTAAGAATAAATAGATTTAAAATGGATAATATTTTATATTTCTAAAAATGTAAGTGTTAATACATTTTAAACATTTGAGTTGATACTTTAGCCAAATAAATGACTTATATCTCAAAAAGATTTAAACACTTAAGTATTCTTTTGTATTGATATTGATTGAAAATTAAGTCAAAAATCTTTAAGGCAAAGTATACTTGAAATACATCAAGTGTGTCAACACCTATTGATTAAATGGTTTGACACCCTAACAGTTTCATAAAGCCATGTTTCAGGTATCAAAACTAGTGTCGACACAAATAAGGTTTGTGTCAACACAAAAGGGTCGTGGCTCTTAATGACTAAAAAATAATCGACACAAATCAATTTTGTGTTGAAACAAAAATGATCCTCACTTTTGGTATCCGGAACTTTGGGTCGACATAAATGGAAATTATGTCGACACAAAACAACCGAGATCTCCTGCAGATTTTTGGTGTCGACTCCAAGACAAAATGTGTCGACACAAAAGTCCCGAGGCTGCCTGTAAAATTTAGTGTCGACACCAAAGAAGAAATGAGTCAACACAAAGTGCCTCCTCTTCGATTCGAAAGTACATTTGAGGTGTCGACACCAACTGAAGATGAGTCGACATAAAAGAACCGAGACTTCCTGCAGAAGTTAGTGTCGACACCAAGAGCAAGTTGAGTCGACACAAAGTGGTTCCTCCGGATGCTGAAGTCTCAAACGAGTCGATACCCGATCCAAATGTATCGACACCATGATGTTGGTAAGGTAGAGTGCTTAATTGTGTCGACTCCGCAAAATATCTGTGTCGACCCAACCACTTAAGGGATTCTCCTCTAGACACTTTGTGTTGACACTTGCGACGAAAATTCAAACTCGCGATAGATGTTAACGACTAGATTTTTGGCATTTATTACTCCCACCTACCTCCAACAGTCATGAATGCACAAGAACTTATATAAAGTGTAACTTCTCAGCTTTTAAGAAGGGTGGAGACTTGTATTTACTGTTCCATTGCTCAAATCAATCTCAGAAATCTCAAGCTCACATTTATTGTTGTAACTCAAGTTCTTGTTCCTCATCTCACTTTGCTTTCTCATTTATTGTAAATTTTTTCTGTAAAGAGAGTGAGTGATTCTCATTAATACACTTCATTTATTGTATTCAATGGTGAGTCACCCTTCATCCTTTGAGTGAGTGAGTAAATCTCATCAAATAAGAATTTAAGAGAGATTAGAAGAAAACAGGGGCTTGTTCTCATAGGATCTTCTTGAAGCTGTTAGGCTTGTGAATGTGCTCGTAAACATTCATCACATTCAAGCGAAGTCTTGAAGATTGTAAAGGTTTGGAATACTCCCGCGAAATATTCTATATAGTGGAAATACTCAAGGGAGATCTTGAGGAGTGGACGTAGGTTAAGATAAAGCCGAACCACTATAAATTCTTGGCATCCGATTCTATCGCTCTATCCCTCATCTTTTAATATTTGCATTACTTCAATATTTTCTTTTTTTTATTACAATATTAAAAGAGTTTTGAAAAAGATTTTTAGATTGTTAATTTTCTTCAAGACCCAATTCACCTCCCCTCTTGGGTTGCCTTGTTCTAATAATTAGTTTAAGAGCTGGGCTCTTGTCTTTGACTTAACAGTTTAAGAGTTTTATATGGCAACCACTAGCATCGGACTTATCCAATCCAAATGTCAATCGACCAATAGACCTCCCTTTTTCAATGGAACAAACTGTAACTATTGGAAGGCTAAAATGAGAATCTATATTCAAGCCGTGGATTACGACCTTTGATGGATTATCATAAATAGATACAAAAGACCCACCAAAACTGTTGAAGAGGTTGCTGTTCCTAAACCAGAAGCCGAATGGACTGAAACCGACATAAGGGAGATACAAAAAAATGCTAAAACCATGAATCTCCTATACTGCTCACTTGACCCAAACGAGTTCAATAGGATCTCGACTTGTGACACAGCTAAGAAAATATAGGATAGACTCGAAGTTACCCATGAGGATACTAATCAAGTGAAAGAGCTAAAAATTAGTTGACTTGTACATAACTATGAGTTATTTAAAATGAAGCATTATGAAATAATTTCTGATATGTTTACTCACTTTACTGACATTATAAATGGATTGAAATCTCTTAGGATGATTAATTCTAATGCAGAGATTGTAAGAAAAATTCTTATGTACATGCCTAAGAGTTGGGAAGCAAAGGTCGCGGCCATTTAAGAAGCCAAGGACCTGAACAGGCTTAGCCTAGAAAAATTTCTTGATTCTCTCATGACCCATGAGATGAACATCAAAATGGATAAAGAGAACGATAATAAAAAGAAGAAAGGCATCACTTTTAAGTCCTCAACACATGATGAAAAATCGGAAGAAGAATCCTCCAGTGATGAAAATGAAGATATGGCTCTCATCACAAAGAAATTCTAGCGATTTCTTAGAAATAAGAAACAAGGAGGAATAAAATTCTTCAAGAAGAAAGGATACAAAGTAGAGCCTAACAAGTACAAAGGTGATTCTAGCATATTCAAAGCATATCACAAGAAGAATGAAATAATCTGCTACGAATGTAAGAAGTCTGGACTCAACAAAGCTGAATGCCCTCAGATCAAAAAGCAATTCAAAAAGGGATTCAAAAAGGCCATGATAGCTGCTTGGGGTGAAAGTGATGACAGCAGCTCTGAGGATGAAAAGGAAAAAATTGAAGTGGCAAATCTATGCCTCATGACCAAAGAAGATGATGAGGTAACACGTAACCCTTTTTCTTTAGATGAATTGTAAAGTACATTTGAAGATTTGCATGATGAATTGAGAAAAATTGGTGCAAAAAATTCAATTCAAAAAAAACTAGCTCTTTCCTCCTCAACTGAAATTAAAACTTTAAAAAATGAAAAGTCTGTCTTGCTAAAAACAAGCTTCTATTTTGAAAGAAGAAAACAAAGCCTTAAGTGAAAAAGTTGAGGATCTTACAAAAACTGTTTACAAGTTCATTCAAAAAAAGAACAACTTGGACAAACTTCTTGGTATGCAAAAATGTGTTTTTGACAAAGTTGAAATTGGTTATAAGCCCAAGAAGAAACAAAAATTCTTAAGCAACATTTTTGTCAAAGTATCATCAAATCATACAAATGCCACTTGCTTTTACTGTTATGAGCATGGACACACTGTCACACACTATCCACATAGGAAATTCTCTAACAGTTCTGTCAAGAAAGCTTAGGTTCCTAAAAGAACACTTCCTCAAGGAATTAACACCAAAAGACCCAAGAAAATTTGGATACTAAAGATCAAAAATTAATTCTCCTTACAGGTGTGTCTCAAATCCTCATTCAATGAGGGGATGTGGTATCTCGATAGCGCTTGCTCAAGGCACATGGCAGGTGACCAGTCGATGTTTGCATCTCTCAAATCAAAAGATGGCAGATTTGTGACTTTCGGAGACAATAGCAAAGGAAAAATCATAGGAATTGGCTGTATTAGTAAAATTTCTTTCCCTTCTATTGAAAATGTTTTGCTGTTGATGGTTTGAAACATAACCTTCTTAGCATAAACTAACTTTGTGACAAAGACTACAAAGTTGTGTTTTATCATGCTAAGTGTGTTATTAAAGATTCAACCAATAACAAAGTTAATCTTGAAGGTCAAAGACATGAAAATATTTATACATTTACTCTCAATGATCTTTCTAAGAATAACACTAAGTGCTTAGCCGCCTTGAGTGACAATAGTTGGTTATTTCATAAAAAACTTGGACATGCACACATGAACTTAATTTCCAAATTTTTGAAAAAGGAATTAGTGATTGGGTTACCCCAAATCAAATTTGAAAAAGACAAAGTATGTGATGCATGCCAACAAGGCAAACAAATTAGAAGTTCTTTTCATTCTAAAAATGAGATTTCA
>JAULJZ010020930.1:0-15728 GCA_032270985.1 Heliamphora pulchella
TAGAATTCTACATGCTAAAACGAGCAAGGATATCATCGATATACTTTGCTTGTGATAAGCCCAACATCTTTTGTTTTTGATCTCGTAAAAGCTTGATCCCAAGGATGTGACCGATTTCTCCCAAGTTCTTCATATCGAACTGCCCAGATAAGCATACTTTTACCGAAGATAATATCCCCATATCATTGCCAACAAGCAAGATATCATCTACATAAAGTACTAAAAAGACCACTACGCTTTCGTCACGCTTCTTATATATACAGGACTCATCTGGACTTTGATTAAAATCATAAGACTTTATGGCTTGATCAAATCGAGTATTCAAAGACCTCGATGCCTGCTTAAGTTCATAAATAAATCTCTTAAACTTGCACAACATGTGCTCCTGGCCCTTTGCTATGAAACCGTCTGGTTGTGCCATATAGATACACTCGTCAAGACTTTCATTAAGAAAAGTTGTTGTTAGTTCTAGGCAACCCAAGAGGGTGGTAAATTGGGTTTTAAAAAGATAATAATAATTTTAAAAGCCTTTTCAAAAATTTTTAATATTGTAAACAATTATTGTAACGACCTGGTTCAGACCCTAGTTGAAACAACTCGGTTGGTAATGACCTGTGTTAAGACCCAGCCCAAACCCTAAGTATTAGTGACGGATAGCCCACGAGACCATAGAACACATAAGAGGTTCGAAACCCTAACTCGACTCGAAAATCCTGAGTTCGATCCAAAAATCTTAAAAAGGTCCAAAACTCATGTAACAAAACCTTAACACCCAGAAAGTCTTTCAACATTCTAAATTAAGTAAATAACATAAAATATAAGATTAAAAATAAACAATTCTCATAATTAGGATAAAATGACCATTTCGCCTCCAATACAGCAAAAAGTCCTAAAAACTCAAATTTTGACACATAGACACTCTAAATCAAGGATTTAAGTACAATTAAGTAGAAAAAAATAAAATAACATAAAAAATAATAAAAATACCCCTTAGTGGCCGACCACCTTGGAAATTGTGCCAAAAAGTAACTTTTTGCCGTCTTTTAAGTTTAAAAAGATGAGAAATGTATTAAATCAAGCATTATAATGATCCAAAACTTGTTGAACAAGTAATATACATAATAATATGGTATTATAGATTAACAGAAGCTAACACTAACAAATCATTATTGAAGTTTATACACAATAAAATAAGTCAAAACGTCATATATTGTCAAACTAGTTTAATTTGACTTAAAAGAGTACGCCTATTTAATCAATTGCTATGGAGACTATGATAATTCATCGGGATACTAAATTTATCATAAGCATACTAAAATAATAAGTTTCAGTAGAAAAAGACACCAAAAAGATAGATAAAATTAACTTTAAAGTACTTTCTTGCACAAAAGGGCACGCAAACCAATGCAAAATCCCATGATTAATGTGGGATCAGATTCTTGTCTCCCCAAAATGACCCTAGCCGAATTCCCTCCACAAAATCTGATATGTTCCCTCAAAAGATGCACTAAGTCTCATCAACCCATGTGATATGCGAAGAAAATGACTAAAATCTCATTATTTTGTTCCTTCTTTGTTCCCTACCCTTCTCCTATATAAACCAAGCCAAACACCACTTACCCCCTTCATTATTTTTGGCCAAGAGAGGAGAAAAACTAGATTTGAGTGTTCTTGAGGTGTTCTACAAGTTTGAGAGAGAAAGGAGGAAGAAGAAAGGAAGAAAGGAAGAAAAGAAGGAACCAAGGAGGAGTGTTTTCTAAAAGCTAAGTCCTTCCATCCTACCACCCTTTGAGCCCTCTAAATAAGTATGTAAAACCTCTAAATCTTATATCTAATATCATTCAAAATATTCCTCAACTCATCACTTTAAACACTTTAAAAATTGAGAACCGAAAACAAACTGAAAAGGCGTTGCAGTTGAGAAATAGGGGATGTTGTGTTCTTGAATAATATGAGATATGTTTGTGTGTTGTTATTTTTGAGATTGATGACCTAGAAATGTTCTGAAACTTTGATATTCATGTCTAAAACACAAGTATGCAAACAAATGGAATAAAACCTTGACATATCATAAGTAGGAGCCTCGAACATAAAGGAACCTAATTTTTGAGAACTTTGATGTTTCTGTCCTGAACTTTGAAACTCCATAAATCAACATAGAAAATTGATCTAAGCATATTCTTTATATCCAAATTTATATTTTTGTGTTATCTTTCATCCAAAGTTGGTTTCAACTCAGTTTTGTAAGTAGAACTCGAGATATTGCAATTCTACCAAAGTGTGTCATTTTTCGACTAGTTGACAATACCGACCTAAAATCCCTAGTTTACAATGAGATCCGAGTTTTGGGCAAAACATAAAAGTTGTAGATAACATGTATATCTAACTACCCACAAAAAAGAGCACAAAATATGGAGTTTGGATAAGTCAAACCCCTTTGAAACTCTCTGTTGTGTTTCAGCCCTCAAAGGACACCTCTGTCACATATTGTTGTATAGCCCAAAAATCATAGTTTTAGTGACCTACTCCAATTGTGGTCTACATGAACATTGTAGCTAACATATTAAAATATTTTCTGTCCAAAAAGCAGACTTAGATTCCTCGGGGAAGTCCCTAAAAACCGTCTCAAACTACCTGTCCAAAATCAACTATGCTGAGTTTTGGCGGCTGATAGAACCTATTTTATAAAATAGCCAAAAACTCTAACTTGGTCCAAATAACTACCCTTAGTACTAAACATGAAACTTGTAGGGGACATGTTTAGCTAGAACATATCCATAAATGGGCTCATTTCAACTTGATTTAATATCCCAAAATCGAGACCAACAGAGGCATATTTTCGGTAAAATTCTGAGGAAGTCTTGATTGATTTGTGTTGACCCTTTTGTTTTTGTGTCGACCCTTTTTGTGCTGAACCATTTTCGCTTAGAATGCTTTATTCACACATTTACCTTAGATTTTGGCCTTAGTGTTAAATATAAGAGTTGTAGAAAATATTTTCATCTAAATGGTATTTAAAAATCATAACTTGATTCCAAGTCCAGATGCCCCAAAACCTTGTCGACCCTTTTAATTTAATACTTGAACTTGGTCTTTAAAATTGCTATGTGTATCTTTGAGTACCCTTTATTGTGAGACCCGAGTTTATATGATTATTGATTTGAGTTAGTTAATTAGTGTTTTAGGTGAATGTACGATGATTAGAACTCATGCCATCAAGTTTGAATTGTATCTTGAGAATTAAATTTTACCATGCTAGTTGATTCCATGCTATAGATTGTTGCACTTAAGATCAATATTATACATCATGAACATTGTCACTTGCATTTTGGCATGTTGGAGTCTATCTGTGCAAATCGTTGTTAGGATGGGCTGTGTTGAATTGTTCTTATTGGTTCTAAGCCTAGGGCATCCCTGGTTGCCATTTTCAGAAATATTTTGGGATAAATTCCCATTGTACACCATGGGTGTGTCTCCGGTGTTACAAATTTAGTTTATACACCTTGGGCATGTTCCCGGTGTTTGAAATAGTTTATGGATATTATTGGGCACCATGGGTTCGTCGCTAGCATTTTGGTTTTGATGGCTTAGACTTTGGATTGATACCGGCAGAGGCATCACGAATCATAAGGTGGGACAAATCGCTTATTATATATCTGATATGACTGATTGATTGATTATTGAATTTTTTAGCCTAGAGGATGGCATGATTATTGAATTTTGTTGGCCTGGAGTATGGCATGGACCCCACGCCATTGCCATTCAGTAAAACAGCTGAGGTACGAAACCCGATAAAGCATTTACTATTCGCAACGAGGCGCGATGATGGCTTTGGTGATCAAATACCCGTAAAAGTCTACTCTGGTGATTTCCAGTGTGGAATTTCTATTATAATCTGGGTGTATATCGGGTTGGGCATCTACATTGCATATACGGCATCCCATACTCTCATGTTTATTAACTCATCTGCTATCCGGCCATAAATTTGTCTATTTCCTTGACTATAAATTGTATTGAATGTTATATGATATGCATTGTGGTGAATTTTGTGCCATGAGATTAGTTAGAAAGTTAGAGTGCTTTTCTATTGGATTTTGGCTTATGGTATTCGTGCCACAGGTGAGGAGGAGTTCTTGGAGGAAGTCGCTCCAGAGGAAGAAGAAGGATTCGAAGAACTGGGTGAGTTCCAAGAGCAGGTGGACCCCGCTGATGTATTATGAGGATTCAATACCTCTGTTTTTATTCTTTTGTTTTAGTTTCCTACAACTCTTGTAATATCTTTAAAATCATTGATGAAACTATAATCGTTATGTACTTTTAATCAGTTCAGAACTCCTTTATAATGTAATAATTAACGTATGTAAATATGAATAAATGGCTAGAATATCCCTTTATTTATATTTATGTATATCTCGACGTACCCGGAGGATGGGGCGTCCCAGTTGGTATCAGAGTCTAAGTTTAGTGAGCCTTCAGGGCTTGGGTTATGGGAGACCACGAGTTGTGTAGCGTAGCGTAAAAGCTCTGTAAAGTGTCTATATTACTAACTTATCACTTATAATTTTAACAACATAAAATTCATACCTTAAGTTTCTTTTCCTAATCGTCTCTCATCTTAGGATGGCATCTGATGCAGTGCCGGCTGGAGAACCATGGGCAACACCTGAACCAGAAGATTCGAACCCCGAGGAAGAACCCATTAAAGAACAAGACCCGATAGACGTATTTTCGTTGGCATGGATGTTCTTGGATGAGTGCCAATTCATGAAGGTGAAGAGGCCGAGGAAGCAGAAGCAGATGTTGAGGCAGAGGATGAGGAGGAACCTGAGGATGATGACAGTGAAAACGAGGAGCGAGCCATCGCTTTCTTCTATGATCCACTAGAGGCACCGCCATTGGAGACAGACGATGATGAAGTGACGGACGCAGCAATCTACTGGAGCCGCCAAGATTACTGCAAAAACTATCGTGTTGGAGAATGGGTGTATGTAAGAGTATTTCTAGAAAGAACGTGGAAATGAAAAAAGTCAGAGTCTTTCCCAAGGTACATGGGTCCACTAAGAGTGTTGGAGAGATGTGACATGACAATCTATCGTTTAAAGGTACCACCGGGATTCGAAGAGCTGTTAGGGGACATGATGGATGCAAAGTGGATGCAGACACAGAAACTAAGAGATAAGAGAGGAATCATCAACTCGCACGACCCGACAATCGACTTTAACAATCCAAAAATGTACCTAGAAGTACCAATAGCCATAATCAACAGGGTTCGCATAGGACCGAAGGACTTTTGGCACATGAAAGTGCAGTGGCGCTGCTACGGTATCTATGAGGCAACGTGGAAGCGTGACTCAATTATCCGCTACTTCTATCCGCATCTGTTCGTCTAGGCTTTAGCACGTTAGGCGTTGTATCTTTTCCTTCGTTGGATGTTGTATGTGTGTTCTGTAAACTTTTGAAAATCAGTGCACCAGTTATGTGTTAGAATGAAATGCAAATGTTTGTTATTGAATTCTTCATAAGCTATCTCATAATCTCAAACTAAGTTCCACAAAATCCCAAACCAAGAAAACAATCAAGAATTAAAACAACCCCTAAATCTCAACACTCTCCTAGCATGGCTGATAGACAACCGAACCACCGATAAGTTAACGAATCCCTAGATGATGAAGCATCCAGGCTAGCCTAAGTTTTACGAAAACCACCATTAGAACCCCTCGACTATATCCTTATGAGTTCTTTTCTCAAGCCTTTATGTCAACTTTCATACCCGATTGAAGCCCTTTGCGTGCCCTCCTTTCTAATGACACCGATTTCGAATGTCTGACATTGGCGAAGTCTTTTACCCTCATACAATTCTCTTGATCCTAATATCGCACTTTTGTGTAGTAATTTTGTGAACTCTTTACTTACTCTTGAAATCCTAACCTAGGGAGTCGACTTGGATGCTTGAATTAAAGTACGTTAGGCCGACATAACTTTAGGATAAATATCTAGTTTGGCTACCCATTGCTTAAACATATCTTTTGCCAAGATCCAATGTTGCACAGATTGGTCCCGAGAACATCCCCTTTGTAATTTTCATTAGTTGTTCAACTCTTATGTCCAATGAATCTAAGCCTCAACCAACCTCTCAATTTGGGTTAACAATGATTGCCTTAGCCTTGACCCCTTGCTCTAGTCCAACCTATCTTTGAACTACCTGGGTTCCACCCTAAGATGTTCTAACCCCACGCATGTTTTTGCCTATCGACCTTCAAAATCTTGCCCCATAGATCTATGAGTAACAACGATTGTCAGGATATTACGTTATTAGGCCTTAGCGCTTTTATAGGAAATTGGGGTAATGCACGAAAACCTTCTAACACCTCTTCAAGCGTGAAGCAGATTTCTTCTTGATGTCACGGCTTAGAATATCTGTCAACATCCGCGTTAAACAAAATTTTGGAGATTAAGACTCCTAACTATAAAAAATGGTTAAGTAAGAGCTTATTCAACTAACTATATCTTTTCAAAAGTCCCGACAAATAAGACTATGACATCAGCAATCTAAAGTTAGAAATGACAGCTTCACACCAAGGGATTCGTGACACCACCATATGGCAAAATTCAAACTTTCCCAGACTAGTTCGTAGCCGACCCACCCATCTGATAAATTGGGAAGCAAAAGATTCATATCGATAGTAACAAAGTGAAAAATGAGAAATAACCTCGAACTTACGATAACCTTAGTACACTAGCAAAGGAGGTACGTCTATATACATCGATATTCATGCCGGCCTTCCCACTAAAATGTTGGAATCCAGGTTTGGCCATCACTATCTACGAACGAAGAATCTTGATCACGACAATGAACTTTTTGAGCCTGATAAAGAATTAACCACCAAGTCACAATGGGTCACATGACTAGGTATTTATCACAACCATATCTTTTATCATGTTCGTTTACCCTAAAATGACCAATCGCTTGAGAAAACGATGCAGTTATTAGAAGAAACATTCAAACCCAACGTACTAGCACGTCAAGAACAAATGGTTGAGGCCAAGAGGAATTGAGCAACCTTTGGAAAAACTAGAGAGCAAATGGAAGCATATGACTATAGACTTTGTCACCAGGACTATCAAGATCGCCTAAAAAACTAACAACATTTGGGTTACAGTGGATCGCCACACTATGACCACTCGCTTTCTATAAGTAGACCTTGAGACACATTAGTGACGACAAGCAAAAAGTACATCCGTGAGATTCTACACCAACATGAGTTCACTACTATACTCAACTGAGACCAGTATCTCACCTTTAGATTGATGGACAATCCGCACGCACATTTCTAAGCCGACAAGGGCATGCTAAGAGTTTGCGTAATGGAATTTCAAAAGGTAGCCAAGGAAAATATTTACCATTGGTCAGAGCCCGCCTACAACAACAACCCCTGAGTCATGGGTATGTGACATGATCGTTGTAAATGAGTTAGTAATCAATCTAAGATGTTGACATTTTCGGCCATTTGAGTCGACAAATTTAAGTATTGGGTCAACCCAAATTTACCGAGTGCAAGACATCGAAATTGAGTTGACACTATATAAAATTAGGTCGACACTTTTTCCAGCAGTGTCTCTTCTATATAGCTTTGAGTCAATTCAAACACATATGTGTCGACACTTTTTCAAGTAGGGTCGACACATTTCACATATCAATTTAGAATATAAAAAGCATTGAAATACATTGAATAGACATGGTTAGTATGTCATTTTAATCATCAATTAGGAGCCCATAACATACCAAGTTCTCTTCTTATATAGAATAATCTTTCTTTATTTAATGGCTTGGTGAATATGTCTGGAAGTTGGTAATCTGTGCCTAGGAATTCAAGTTCAATGTTACCTTTTTGCACATGATCTCTTATAAAGTGATGTCTAATCTCAATGTATTTTGTTCTAGTGTGTTGTATTAGATTCTTGGATATATTGATGGCACTAATGTTATCATATTTGATAGGAATATGATCTAAGAAATACCATAGTACTCTAGTTGTTGTTTCACCTAAAGAACTTGTGCACAACAGTTACCAGCTACTATGTACTCAGCCTCGGCTGTAGACAAGGCTACAGAGTTCTGTTTTTTACTAAACCATGGATTAGTGAGTGTCCTAAGAATTGGCATGTTCCACTTGTACTTTTTCTATTCATTTTATGTTCGACAAAATCAGCACCTGAATAGCCAAATAACTCAAAGACTATTCCTCTGTGATAGAATAATTCTAGGTTTTGTGTACCTAAAAGGTATCTAAAGATGCCTTTAATGGCGGTCACATGTGATTCTTTAGGATTAAGAAGAAACCTATCACACATGCAAACACTAAACATAATATTAGGACGACTAGCAGTTAAGTATAGTAAGATCCGATCATACCTCTATATTGTTTTTCATCTATTGCTTTACATTTTTCATCCTTATCAAGTTTTGTTGTAGGACACATCAGGGTTCCCATAGGTTTTTCTTTTTGCATGTCAAACATTTTCAATAAGTGCCTTGTGTACTTAGCTTGATTGATGTAAATTCCTTCTTGTGTTTGCTTGATTTGAAGTCCAAGTATGTAGTTAAGCTCTCCCATCATACTCATCTCAAATTCTCCCTGCATGCATTTAGCAAAATTCTTACAAAGAGATTTATTAGTTGCACCAAAAATAATGTCATCTACATAAATTTGGACAATAAGCATATTATTTTCTTGAGATTTGATGAAAAGAGTGGTATTAATTTTTCCTCTTGAAAACTCATTTTCAATCAAGAATTTACTAAACTTTTCATACCATACTCTAGGTGCTTACTTTAAATCATATAGAGTCTTGGTAAGTTTGTAAACATTGTTTGAAAAATCAGGATTTTCAAACACAGGTGGTTGTTTCACAAAAACTTCCTTCGAGATAAAACTATTTAAAAAGTCACTTTTGACATCCATTTAATAGAGTTTGAAATTTTTAAAGCATGTAAAAATAAGTAACATCCTAATGGCTTCAAGTCTAGCCACATGAGCAAAAGTTTCATCAAAATCGATGCTTTCTTCTTAATTATAACATTGGGCTACCAATCGAGCTTTGTTTCTAAGAACTAATCTATTCTCATCCATTTTGTTTCTAAAAACCCATTGTGTACCGATGATGGAATGTTCCTTGGGTATTAGAACTAAAGTCCAAACCTTGTTTCTTTCAAATTGGTTAAGCTCTTCTTACATAGCCAAGGTTCAAAACTCATCATTTTCGGCTTTCTCAAAATGTTTTGGTTCAATCTGAAAAATGAATGCTAAATTACCACAAACATTATGTAGAGTAGATCGAGTTTTGATACCTTGAGAAGGGTCACCAATGATAAGGTCTTTTGGATGACCATGAACATACCTCAATTCCTTAGGCAAATCTGAATTTTCAAGATTTGAAGGTCCAACAGCCTATTGAACTTCATTTTCTTGAGTATTTGAAGCTTTCTCATGATTTGGCTCTTCTTGGTCTTTAATGAAGATGTCTTCAACATCTTTTTCTATATCAATCAAGTTATCTTCACAAAATTCCTTTGAAAAACCAAGGTTAGTTTTATCAAATACCACATGTATAGATTCTTCAACAACTAAGGTCCTTTTGTTGAAAACTCTATAGGCTTTACTAGATAAGAAATATCCTAGAAAAATACCTTTATCAGATTTTGCATCGAACATGTCCAAAAGTTCTTTGTTATTGTTTAAAACAAAATATTTACACCCAAAAGCGCGAAAATAGCTAATGTTAGGTTTTCTTCCATTCCATAGCTCATATGGGATTTTCTTGAGAGAAACTCGAATCATGACTCAGTTCACGACAAAACAAACTGTGCTGACAGCCTTGGCCCAAACGTTTCGTGGTAGATTGTTTTCACAGACCATGGTTTTAGCCGTTTCTTCCAAGGTCCTATTTTTTCTCTCAACAACTCCATTTTGTTGAGGGCTCTAGGAGCAAAGAAATTATGGTTAATACTATTTCATCACAAAACTTTTTAAAATTTTTATTTTCAAATTGTCTACCATGATCACTTCAAATTCTAGTAATTTGAAAACTTTTTTCGTTTTAAACTCTCCGAGACAGTTTTGCAAAAGAGGTAAAGGTTTCATTCTTATGAGTTAGGAAAAGCACCCAAGTGTATCTAGAGAAGTCATTAACAATAACAAATGCATATCTCTTGCCTCCAAGGTTAAGAGTCTTTGTTGGACTAAATAAGTCCATGTGCAATAGTTGTAAGGGCTTAGAAGTTAAAATCTCATTTTTGGAATGAAAAGAGCTTCTCACTTGTTTGCCTTGTTGACATGCATCACACACTTTGTCTTTTTCTAATTTGATTTGGGGTAAACGAATCATAAATTCTTTTTTCAAAAATTTAGAAATCAAGTTCAGGTGTGCATGTCCAAGTCTTCTATGCCACAATCAACTATTATCACTTAAAGCGGCTAAGCACTTGGTGTCATTTTTACAAAGGTTATTTAGATTTAATGTGTAAATATTCATGCCTATGACCTTCAAAAATAACTTTATTATTGATTGAGTCTTCAATAATACACTTAGAATGATTAAAGACAACCTTATGATTTTTTTTTCCACAAAGTTTGCTTATGCTAAAAAGGTTATATTTCAAACTATCAACAAGCAAAACGTTTTCAATAGAAGGGAAATGAATTTTACCGATACAATCGATTTTTGTGATTTTTCCTTTGCTATTGTCTCCGAAAGTCACAAATCCACCATTTTTTGGTTTGAGGGATGCAAACATTTATTGGTCTCCTGTCATGTGTCTTGAGCAAGCATTATCAAGATACCGTATCCACTCTTTGAATGAGGACTTGAGATATACCTGTAAGGAGAATCAAGTTTTGATTTTTGGTACCCAAATCTTTTTGGGTCCTTTAGAGTTAGTTCCTTGAGGATGTGTACCTTTAGGAACCCAATCCTTCTTGACAAACAAATTAGAAGACTTTCTTTGTGGATAATGTGTGACGGTGTGTCCATACTCATAGCAGTGAAAACAAGTTACATTTGAGTGATTAGAGGATGTTTTGACAAAAATATTGTTTAAGAACTTTTGCTTTTTCTTTGGTTTATATCCAATACCGGCTTTATCAAAAACACGTTTTTGCATATCGAGAAATTTATCTAAGTTATTCTTTCCAAGAGTGAACTTATAAACCGTTTTGGTAAGATCTTCAACCTTTTCATTTAAAATTTTGTTTTCATCTTTCAAAATAGAAATTTGTTTTGATAAAGTAAGTTTTTCTTTTTTCATGGTTTCAATTTCGCATGAAGAGGAAAGAACCAACTTTTTTAGAATATAGTTCTTTGCACCAATTTTTCTCAGTTTATTATGCAAATCTTCAAATGCATTTTGTAATTCACCTAAGGAAAAAGGGTCATGTGTTACCTCATCAACTTCCTTAGCCATGAGGCATAGATTTGTAACCTTGTTTTCTTCCATTTCATCTTCGGAGCTGCTGTCATCGCTTTTGCCCGATGCGGTTATCATAGCCTTCTTGAGGCCTTTTTTGAATTGCTTCTTGAGTTGAGGACATTCGACTTTGACTTGTCTGGGCTTTTTGCATTCATAGCAAATGATCTCGTCTTTCTTGTGATCGTTTTTGAATTTTCTTGAATTTCCCTTGAACTTGTTAGGCTCGCTTTTGTGTCCTTCCTTTTTAAAGAATCTTTTTCCTCCTTGTTTCTTATTTCTAAGAAATATTTTGAATTTCTTCGTGATGAGGGCCATGTCTTCATTCTCATCACTTGAGGAGTTTTCATCGGATTAATCATCATGAGTTGAAGACTTTAAGGCAATACCCTTCTTCTTTTTCTTGTTGTCATCTTTATCGTCCATCTTGATATTCATAAAATGAGTCATGAGAGATCCAAGAAGTTCCTCCAAGCTGAGTGTGTTGAGGTCTTTAGCTTCCTGGATGACAGTGATCTTAGCTTCTCAATTCTTAGGCATGCACCTAAGAATTTTTTACACTATTTCTACATTGGAATAAATCCTGCTAAGAGATTTTAGTTCATTCATAATATCAAAAAATCTAGTGAACATATCAAAAATGATTTTATCATGCTTCGTTTTAAATAATTCATAGTAACGAACGAGCATGCTTATTTTGGATTCTTTGACTTGGTTAGTTCCCTCATGGGTAACTTCAAGTTTATCCCATATTTATTTGGCGGTGTCACATGTTGAAATCCTATTGAACTCATTGGACAAGAGAGCAATATAGGAGATTCATAGCTATAGCATTCTTTTGAATCTCTCTTATGTCATTTTCGGTCCATTCATTCTTTGGTTTAGGAACGATTGTTCCTTCAATGGTTGTAGTAGGTATTCTGGATTCATTTATGATAACCCTCCAAAGGCCATAGTTTACGGCTTGAATATAAATTCTCATTTTAGCCTTCTAATAATTGTAGTTTGTTCCATTGAACAAGGGAGGTCTTTTGGTGGACTGACATTCAGACTGGATAGGTCTAATGCTAGTGGTTGCCATATAAACTCTTAGACTGTTAAGTCAAAAAATAAGAGCCCAAGCTCTGATACCAATTGTTAGTTCTAGGTAACCCAAGAGGGGGTAAATTTGGTCTTAAAAATATAATGACAATTTTAAAATTTTTTTCCAAAATCTTTTATTATTGCAAACAATTATAACAAGTGTAATCAAATAATAAAGTAATGCGAATATTAAAGAGGTTAAAGATAGAGAAAATCAACCAGACACCGAGATTTATAGTGGTTCAGTTTCTTCCAAGCCTACGTCCACTCCTCAAGACTCTCCTTGAGAATCTCCACTAAAGTAGAATGCTTACGGGTGCATTCAAAACCTTTTACAACTTCAAGGCGATCCTACGAAAAATACGCCCATGTTTTTCTTCTAATGTCTTGAGTTCTTCTTTGATGAGATTTACCTACTCACTCAAAGAACAAAGGGTGACTCACCCTTAGATACAATACATGGGATGTTTTAATAAATATCACTCACTCTCTTTATAGAAATGATTGGCAATAAATGAGAAGTAAAAAGATGAGATACAAGAGCTGGAGTTATGAACAATAAATGAGAGCTTAAGAGAGTTTGGCTTTGAATTAAGCAATAAAACAGTGAATATAAGTCTTCAAATCTTTTAAATGATAAGGAGTAACTCCTTATATAAGCTTTTGAGGATTCATGACCATTGGAGATAGGTGGGAGCAATAAATGCCAAAAATTCAACCGTTAAACTTTGCCGCGTATTTTGAATTTCCTCGCTGGTGTCGACACATTTGGGTTTGGGTCGACACAAAAATTATAGGGCATGGTTCTTTAAGTGATTGGATCGACTCAGATCTTCATTGGTGTCGACATGATTTCTGCATTCTTCTCACCAACACAACGGTGTCGAAACAAATACCTTTGGTGTCGACTTATTTTGTTATTCAGCTTTTTGGGAGGGCCTTTTTTGTCGACTCGAATTGCCTTTGATGTCAACACTAAAAAGTGCAGGAACCCTTGGTGATTTTGTATCGACTCATTTGGACATCTGTGTCGACTGAAAAAATCTTCAGGCAGGCTCGGTATATTTGTGTCGACTCTTCTTCAATTTGTATTGACTCCTAAATTCTGCAGGCAGCCTCGGTATATTTGTGTCGACTCATCTTCAATTTGTGTCAACTCAAAGTTCTGGATAACCAAAGTGAAGAAACACTTGGTGTCTACTCAAATTTAGTTTGTGTCAGCTCTTTTTAAGTGCAGAGAGTCTCGGCTCTTTTGTGTCGACTCAAATCTCAATTTGTGTCCACTCAAAGTTTATTACCTGAAACATCTTAAATGAACATGTTAGGGTGTCAACTCATTAGCTCAAAGGTGTTGACACACTTAAGATTATCAAGATTTTTTGCCTTAAGGTGTTGACTTCAAATATTAATTAGGGTCAACACAAAATATTCTTACTCAAGAATACCAAAGTGTCAATCCATTTGAAAGATGGGTCATCTCATATGGTTAAAGTTGTCAACTCACTTGTCATTTTGTGTCAACAATACCTTTTTAAAAATATTAAATATTATCCTTTCTAAATCAATTTATTTTAGAATATGAATTATGAAAATCATCAAAATCAAATTAAAAATTCATTGGGCTAACAGCTGTCTTAACATCCATTTGCCAAATTTCGTAATCAAAATGAGCCACAATGGATAAGAGAATCCGGATAGACTTAAGTATGGCTACTTGCAAAAAAAATTTCTCATAATCGATCCCCTCTTTCTAAATGAACCCTTTTGCAATAAGCCTAACTTTGAAAGTTTTTACCTTCCCGTCTACTCTTGTCTTCCTCTTGTAGATTCACTTGCATCCGATGGGTTTTATCCCTTTAGGTGGTTCTACAAGTTTTTAGATCTAATTAGAATACATAGATTCCGTCTCTAAATTCATAATCTTTTGCTAAAGATCTACATCTTTGTCTTGGAGTGCTTCATTATAGTTACAGGGTTTGGTATCCAGTTCTACTGGGATCCTGTAAAAAGACTTTCCTAAGAACATATATTGATCGGGATGATGAACAATTCTCCCACTACGATGAGGCACTATCTGCGTCTGTGTACTAGCAGTAACGTGCTGTGCAGAATCTGAAGCCTATGCATCATTACCTACATGCTTGTCTGGCATGTTAATGGTAGCACCCTCTTCTGGTTTGGGATTTTCACCTGTCCCGATAATCCTCCTACTACGGTGAGATAATGGGATATCAGTGATTTGTGGTTTCTCTTCCATTCTACAGGTATTTCCTCTCAATTCTTCCAGAATAATTTTACTTTTGGGCTTGTGATCCATAATATAATTCTCTTCCAAGAATCGGGCATTGGTGCTAACAATGACCTTCTGATTCTTAAAATTATAAAATCAACCACCCTTCGTTACCTTGGGATACCTGACAAAAAAATAGACTTCTGTCCTCAGTTCTAACTTACCTGCGTTCCCTTTTAGCACATGTGCTGGACACCCCGAAATCCGAATATGTCTTAGACTAGGCTTGCGCCAAGTCCATAATTCTGTGGGAGTTAAAGGTACATATTTAGAAGGTACCAAATTTAGAATATAAACTGTTGTCTCTAATACAAGTCCTCAAAACAAATTGGGTAATTCCGAATAACTCATCATCGACCTTATCATCTCCATAAGAATTCTATTCATTCTTTCTTCTACACCATTCTGTTGTGGAGTGCTCGGTGCAGTCAACTGCTATATAATCTCTTCTGATGATAAGTAATCCCTGAACTCTCCAAAGTGGTACTCGCCACCACAGTGGGATCGTGGTGACTGAATACTTTTACCTAGACACTTCTCCTCCTCTGTATTGAATTCTTTGAATTTCTTAAAGTATTTAGACTTACGGTGCATCAAGTAAATGTATTCATACATTGAGTAGTCGTCAATAAAACTGACAAAGTACTCAAAGCCTCCTCTAGCCCGGATAGTCATAGGACCATACACATCAGAGTGAACCCGTTCTAACGGTTCTTTAGCTCTATATCCTTTGGCCAAAAAGGGCCTCTTGGGCATCTTATCCTCTAAGCAGGACTCACAGATTGGAAGTGCCTCTATTTCCAATAAACTCAATGGTCCATCTTCTACCAGTCTATTTATCATTTTTAGATTAATATGACTCAAGCGTAAGTGCCAAAGAAACGTTTGGTT
>JAULJZ010020940.1:0-15728 GCA_032270985.1 Heliamphora pulchella
GCTTAATGCAAGATGGCCTTGAGATTATGGCTTAGAGTGCAATTACAGTTCTTTAGTGGTGTGAACTGTAATTTAGTATTTTATGAAAATTATAGAAACTGCTGCTAGTTTTCCATAATTACAGATACCGCTGAGTTTTTCTTAATTGTAGAAATCGCTGATACGTGTCTGTGTTCCACTGGAAGTCTTATTAATAATTACTCCACAGGTCCCTGCAATAGCCTTATAAATATGCGAGTAGGCTAAACCAATTTCATAACTTGTCTTCTAAGACTAAAACTGTCCAGGTTCTGTCGGTACGCATTCTTGATAGATTGTAGCCAACCCTACATTCAAGAATTGCATAAGAAAATACAGTAGAAGATTTGACAGGAGGTTCAATTCGGATTTAAATCGTAGTTGAAGATTTGACCTGTAAAAGATATTCTTTTAAATTAACTTTGGATGCACGGGTTTTATTTTGATCGTTCGTTATCAAAATTTTTATCTGGAGCCCGTTTCGGTAATTGTCCGTCCAGTTATTATTATTATTTTTTATCCAAAATTATTTACAAAAAACAACGATCTTAGCAGTTTTGCCTCCAACAATTGGTATCAAAGTCATTTTGTTTTTTGTTTACGATTTATCAAGGGGCCGGGTAGTTTTAGAACTGTGTTAATTTTATTTTGCAGGTGTTCTAATCTCGGTTTTATGATAATCTTTTATTCATGTTTGGTTGATTGGGTTAGATGATGATTATAATTAATTTTTTAATCACGAGGGTTGATCGTGATAGTTTAAGTTTTTTCTAGATCGAATTTGAGCCTACGGGATATAGGTTTTTCATATAATAGCTATTATTTGTTTTTAAATATCAATTTAGAATATTTAAGAACATATTGAATATCCAAGAACACGAAGAATAGGCGGTGGCACCGGCGACGGTTCGGGGCCAATTTTGTTGATTTTTTGGACTATTTTTGAGCAATTTTTTAGGCATAAAATAGCAATAAATATACCTTAAAATACAATCCAAAAACCATTAAAAAAAATAGGCCAAATAGGTGGCAAAAATCCGGGAAGCATCGGCGATTTCCAGCGACAGCGGCGGCACTGTTTGGGACTATTTTTGGGGCTTTTTTAGGACTATTTTTGAGGCATTCTTCGAAATAACATGTTGCTGAATATCAGTGCTATTTTTTTGAGAAAAAAATGGGAGCAAAAACCACCACAGAAAAAGCCCAAACAGGTGGCAGAAGGCGGTGGTGGCGCAGGGGCTGCGACGGCAGCACTTTCCAGGCCTTTCAATGGCCGTTTTTCGGGCTATTTTTGATTTTATTTTTTGATAGAAAAATATTATTTCTCGAGATCTAATTTTTTAGAAAAAAATGGCATCGAAAACGTTGCACGGAGGAGGCGGCAAAAGCCGCCTGAAGGTGGCAGCATGGTGGCACCGGCAGTGGTGGTGGTTGCCCGGGCTGTTTTGATCGAGCTTTTTTGAAATGTTTTGATCCTCATATGATATATTAAATATATCACAGTGTTTCAGAAAATCCTGATGCAATTGAAAAATAGGAAGCTGACTTGAACAAAGATTATTACAGCTTATCTTCAACAGGAGACTAAAACTCTTCAGAGTTTCGTATTGATCATAAAATCATGATATATACATATTTTGTATTTATATTCATATGAACTGCGTGGATGATGTCTATCTGTTTTATATTTTTCAGTTAATTTAATTACTTCAAAAAATTCAGTTTTAATTAAACATTTTGTAAAAATAAATAAAATTAAGTTTTTTTAATTAAAGTTTTTAATTAAATAAAAAACTTTAGATACTTTATTTTTTACAAAATATCACGTTTAAGATAATTTTTTTTATTAAAATCGGATATCTCGAAAAAATATAAAAATTAATTCCAAATTTTGAATTAATTAAATAAAAAAATATTTAATCTAAATAAATTATTATTTTTTTAAAAATGTGTAACAAAAAATAAAATAATTAAGTACCTTTAATTACTACTTTAGCTGAAAAACTAAAGAAAAAATTGTGCATTTATTGAATTTTATTTGTTACGTATTAAAACACGAAAAGATGGTTTGGCAAACTGAAATCTTTAGAATCATGTACATGGAAAGATATTTAATTCTTTCAGATCGTGTAATTTTTAAAATTAATAAATTTATTTTAATTAAACGAATTTTTATAACCATCAAAATTTTTTTTAAAAATCTCAGTGGGAGGCGAAATTTATTCATAGATAAATCCTGCAATTTCCATCACTAGTTTGTAGGCAATACAATTAAATCCTGCGTATTGACAGTAAGCTCTTTCTCCCTACTGAACAGATTAATTACTGTATTACCAATACAAACCTCCTTTATGAATAATTTTGGATAATTATTAGTGTGGATCATTTTTCCATCTGAAGGATTCAATGCGAAACGATTGATTTAGGATTAGGTGATGATTAACACTTAGTTATATATAATAGTATCATCTCCATCTGAATTACTGCTATTATATATTGGATCGAAACTATGTCAGCTTTTTAATTTTACTTGGCAGAGTCAGTTGTTTAGATAATAAAATTAAAAAGAATTGGCCTGTCTGGACAAACAATAGATAGTAGACGTCCTTCCATCGAGACATACTATTCACAGGGTACCAGGTTGCTGGTAATTTCTTTTAAAATGGTAGAGAAAATCAAATTAAAATAAATTTAAAGTATTACTCGTCATAATTAATGATTATTTTTAATTATGTGATTCTTAGGAATAAAATGACTTTCTATTCACTCACTTCAATATTCAAAGAAAACAAACTTACGAAATCAAATTATGTTAACTGAAAAAGAAATTTGAATATTATCTTAACTGTTA
Organism: Heliamphora pulchella; assembly: GCA_032270985.1. Lineage (NCBI taxonomy): Eukaryota > Viridiplantae > Streptophyta > Magnoliopsida > Ericales > Sarraceniaceae > Heliamphora > Heliamphora pulchella. The sequence goes on from JAULJZ010020940.1 coordinate 2,870, forward strand.
AGGATTATAAGTTTGTATTAACTGAGATTTGTCTACCAGTACCTGATGTGGGGGCGACCGAACAGTAAACCCAGGCCCATCAGAACTGGCATAGAGCAGATCAGATGGTTCGTTGTTACATTTTGGCTTCTATGTCAAATGTTTTGTGGCATCAGCATCAGTCTATGCCTAGTGCCTATGACATGATTATGAACCTCAAAAAAATATTTGGGGATCAAAATGCTGCTGTTAGGCAGGTGGCCATAAAGTCTCTAATGAATGCAAACATGGCCGACGGCAACCCAATTAGGGATCATGTTCTGAAGATGATCAGTCTTCTAAATGAACTGGAGATCCTAGGAGCTGAAATTGACGGGAAAACCCAACTCAATATCATACTCCAGTCACTGCTTGAAAGTTTTAAGCAGTTTTGCCTAAACTATACCATGAATAAGCTCAGCTTTTCATTGGCAGAACTTCTTAAGGAACTTTAAGTAGCCGATGGTGTTCTAAGGAAGTCAGGTTCTGTGTATGTGGCTAAAAATATTCTTTCTATAAGCCAAAAGATAAGAAGAAGAAAAAGGTTAAGACACAGGAAGGTATAGGTCCAAAAGCAGTTAAGGGACCAAACACTGGTGTGAAGAAGCCGAAAGGCAAGTGTTATCACTGTAACCAGTTTGGGCATTAGAAAAAGCAGTGTCCGATTTTTCTTAGTAAGCAGAACAAACTAGGTAATTTCTGTTCACTGGTGGTTGAAATATGTTTAGCGTGTTTTCTACCGGAACCTGGTGTGTAGATACGGGAGCTAGTAATCATGTCTGCAATTCTTTGCAGGGATTTCAGAAAATCAGGCAACTCAGTAATGGGAAAATATACTTGCATATGTGTAGTAATACAAGGATGGCAATAGTTGCAGTAGGAGATATCACTCTCAGCTTTAGTAGAGATAGGATTTTACTTCTAAAAGATTGTCTTTATGTACATTCGATTAGAAAAAATTTAATTTCGGCTTCTATTTTAATAAAGGACAAATATTTTGTTCATTTTGATAACTCTATGGTTGTGAAGAAAAATAAACATTTTATTTATTCTGGTACATTGGTGGATGATCTGTATGTCGTATCTCCTATCTCTCCTACACTACAACTAACTGAATTGAATAACACATCTAATTACCATATAAGAGAAAGTTTCATTTTTAAATGAACCAAACATTTTTTTGGCACTTAAGCTTGGGTCATATTAATCTAAAAAGGATAAACAGACTAGTAGAAGATAGACCATTGAGTTCATTGGAAGTGAAGCCACTTGCAGTCTGTGAATCTTTCTTAGAGGATAAGATGACCAAGGGGCCCTTTTCGGCTAAAGACTATAGAGCTAAAGAACCGTTGGAACTGGTTCATTGTGATGTATGTCGTCCTATGACAATTCGGGCTGGAGGTGGCTTTGAGTACTTCGTCCGTTTCATTGCTGACTACTCAAGGTATGGATATATTTACCAGATACACCATAAGTCAAAATGCTTTGAGAAATTCAAAGAATTCAAGGCAGAGGCAGATAAGCGTCTGGGTAAAAGTATCAAATCATTACGATTCGACCGTAGTGAGGAGTACCTCTTTGGAGAGTTTAGGAACTACCTATCATACGAAGGGATTATATCCCCGTTGACTTCATCGGGTACACCAAAGCAGAATTGTGTAGTAGAAAGAAGGAATATAGGACTCTTATGGAGATGGTAAGTTTCGTGATGAGTTATTCAGGATTACCCGATTCGTTTTGAGGACTCACATTAGAGACAACGATTTACATTCTGAACTTGGCACCTTCTAAGTTTGTATCTTCTACTCTCACAGAATTATGGACTGGGCGTAAGCCTAGTTTAAAACACATTGGGATTTTTGGGGTGTCCTGTACATGTGCTGAAAGGGAACATGGGTAAGTTGGAACTGAGAAAAGAAGTCTATTTTTTGTGGGGTATCCCAAGACAACGAAGGGTGGTTTATTTTATAATCCTAAGGATCAGAAGGCTATTGTTAGCACTAATACCCGATTCTTGGAAGAGAATTATATTATAGACCACAGGCCCAAAAGCAATATTATTCTGGAAAAAGTGAGAGAAAATACATGTAGAACGGAAGAGGAACCACATGTCACTGTTATCCCATGACTTGTTATCCCATTGCCTCGTCATAGTGAGAGGATTATCAGGAGAGGTGCAAATCATGAACAGAGTGCTGATGCACAGGGGGGTTCAGTTTCTGCACGTGTCAATGCTAGTACACAAATACTGGTAGTGCCTCGTCGTAGTGGAAGGGTTGTTCATTAAGTTGATCGGTGTATGTTCTTAGGAGAGTCTCTTAACTAGATCCCAGTAGAACTGGATACCGAACCCTGTAACTACAATGAAACACTTCAGAATAAAGATGCAGATCTTTGACAAAAGGTTATGAATCTGAGATGAAATCTATGTATTCCAATCAGGCCTGAAAATTTGTAGAACCACCCAAAGGGATAAAATCTATTCGATGCAAGTGGATCTACAAGAGGAAGAGATGAACATACGGGAAGGTTGAAATCTTTAAATTTAGGCTTATTGGAAAATGGTTCACTCAGAAAGAAGAGATCGATTATGAGAAAACATTTTCGCCGGTAGCCATGCTTAAGTTTATTCGAATTCTCTTATCCATTACTGCTCATTTTGATTACGAAATCTGGCAAATGGATGTCAAGACGGCTTTCCTTAACGAAAGTCTTGATGAGTGTATCTATATGGTACAACTAGACGGTTTCAAAGCAAAGGGTCAGGAGCGCATATTGTGTAAGCTTAAGAGATCCATTTATGGACTTAAACAGACATCGAGGTAATAGAATACTCGGTTTGATCAAGCCATAAAATCTTATAATTTTGATCAGAGTTCAGATAAGTCTTGTCTCTATAAGAAGCGTGACGGAAGTGTGGTGATCTTTCTAGTACTTTATGTAGATGAAATCTTACTTATCGAAAATGATGTAGGGGCATTATCTACGGTACAAATATGGTTATTTAGGCAGTTCAATATGAAGGACTTGGGAGAAACTAGTCATATCCTAGGGATCAAGCTTGTGTGAGATCAAAAATAAAAGATGTTGGGCTTATCACAAGCAAAGTATATCGATGATATCCTTACTTGTTTTAGCATGTAGGATTTCAAGAGAGGGTTTCTCCCTTTCAGGTATGGAATCACTCTATCCAAGGATCAGTGTCCTAAGACACCTGATGAGATAGAGAAGATGAAGGCGGTTTCTTATGCTTCGGCAGTAGGAAGCCTAATGTATGCAGCGTTTTGCACTAGACCCAATTCTGCTTTGCCATTGGAATGGTTAGCAGATATCAATCTAACCCATGACAGGAGCATTGGACTGTGGTAAAGAATATAATCAAGTACTTGAAAAGAACTAAGGATTATATGCTGGTTTACCAGGCAGACAGTTTAGTAGTTTTAGGGTACATAGAATCGGATTTTCAGTCAGATAAAGATTCTCGTAAGTTTACCTCAAGATATGTGTTTACCTATAGAGGTGGAGTTATTAGTTGAAAGAGTATCAAGCAGTCCTGCATTACTGATTCCACCATGGAGGCCAAGTATGTGACAGCTTCTGAAGTAGCCAAGGAGGCCGTTTGGCTCAGGAACTTCCTGTTGAAGCTAAACGTGGTCCCTTCAGTGCTGTCGGCTATTACATTTTATTGTGATAACATCAGTGTGGTTGCAAACTCGAAAGAATCAAGAGTCCACGAGAAAAGAAAGCACATTGAGCGTAAGTATCACCTGATACGAGAAATTGTACATAAGGGTGATGTTGTTGTGACCAAGATTGCATCAGGAGACAACCTTGCAAATCCTTTTAGAAAGAGCTTATCGACTAAGACTTTTGAATCATATAGAGGATATGGGAGTCAGATGTAATACAACATGATTTTGAGTATAAGTGGGAGATTGTTAGGGTTGTATACTGAAAACTACATTTTTAGTATTTAATTTTATTTTAATAAAATTAATTTTTTATTTTATGAGAATCTTAATGAGCATGTATGGAATATCATTTTTTTAATTTTATGCATGGATGTCCTTTATTCTGTACAGTATTTAATCTGGTGTGTAGAGTACAACTTGCACACAGGAGATCAGATTTTAGGTTCTTGCAGAATATAAGTTATTTGTTCACAATTTAGATAGAAATGGGCATTCCATCAGTATGACTGTGGTACAGAGTTTTAGTAGGTCTGTCTTGGTTACGGGGAGCAGATAATAGCGTCATCTATTGTCCTTACTCTCTATGATAGTACACTTTGTGTGTATTGAGTGGGACATATTGAGATAATTAATTTTATACTGACTATGTAAATTAATTCACACCCTAAGGTTATTATGAAGAGTGCTTATACTCTTAATATTGAAATAATTATTGATTTACGTATATTTAATATTAGTTGTTTTGATTCGTTAGAGGGTGCGATCTTATATGTATCTATATTTTCAGTAAGTTGGAGAGCGACATTTATTATATGGTGAATATTAATTATTGACGAAATTTACGTCTCGAATGATCGGGAATGATGATACTCACTTAAGGAAACTTATAAGTTTTGATCAGGCCAAACCCTATAGTTGGATTTGATTATCCGGCGGTCAAATAAGTTAAGCGGGAGGACTTAAGAAATTTAAAGATGCCGATTAAATTAAATTGTCAATAATTAAATTTAATTGGCCGGTATTGAGAATTTTAACGTGGGGAGAAGAGTTAAGCATTTAATAATAGGAGCTAAATACAAGATAGTTTTGAGATTATGGCTTAGAGTACAATTACAGTTCTTTAGTGGTGTGAACTGTAATTTAGTATTTTATGAAAATTGCAAAAATCGTTGCAAGATTTTCATAATTACAAATAACGCTGAGAGGTTTGCTTAATTGCAAAAACTGCCAGATATGTATCTAAGTTACATTAGAAGTCTTTATTATAATTACTCCACAGGTCCTTGCTGTAACCCTATAAATATGCGGATAGGCTGAACCAAATTCATAACTTGTCTTCAAGACTAAAGCAGACCAGGTTCTGCCGATACGAGTTCTCGAAGGATCATAGCCCACAGTACATTCGAGAATTGCATAAGAAAATACAGTAGATGGTCTGACGGGAGCTTCAACTCGGAATTAAAAATCGTAGTTGAAGAATCGACCAAAAAGGTATTTTTCTAAATTAACTATGGTAACACAGGTTTTATTTTGATCATTCGACGTCAAAATTTTTATCTAGAGCCCGTTTTGGTAATTGCTCGTCAAATTATTATTTTTAATCTAAAATCGTTTACAAAAATAATGATATTGGCAGTTTTGCCTCCAACACTCTCGACTTATCAAACCCCATGATATCACTCAAGCCGAGATACCATACAATCAAAATGCCACATGATTATTATTATCTCTAATGTTAATATACGCCGCACCAGTTATATATGCCATATAGGCTAATCACTTGGTAGGTACATACTCACTTACACTAATCTAAAATACATTACTCAGCACGATGCAATGGATGCATATAATTCATAGGTTTACATACAAAACTTTCCATACTCGACCAATTATTCAACCACTACTGGATTATAATCAAATCCATTCTTCAACAATTTAATTAGACCAAGTTCAATTATCATTTCATGAGTCATCCAATTATAAAGCTCAAATTGTCAATTGAACTATCGAGTTAGTTTACAAATCACAAATGTACTAGTTTTAAAGTTCCAACCACTTTCAAAGTGTCTAATTTAAATCTCATTACCCAAATGAAGTATAATTCCCTCACCAATTTATGAAGTCATACCAAGTTTAGAATTTAAGCTTTCAGTCACAATAGAATTTAATAGGTTTAAACAACTCACTCAATTCCATAGTTAAGTGACCCATGCATCAATGACGAAAGGAGAGGTTCAAATCTTTAAGTTTCACTTAAACATATAATCATCTCCAATTTTATCAGCATAGGTGTCAAACACATAACTAATAGGATTCCTTTCATCAATCCAATTAATTCGTTTACCCAAACCAAATCTCATATTTTCATAATCTTATTTCATATCCTTCATTCATTGTATAATATTACTTTTCAATTCAAAGTCATATGTCTCCAACCATACTCTCATAAACTTTTATTTCAACATTTTCTCCTTTTCCATAAAACCAAGTCAATTTAGTACAATACTCCAACATGCGAGTTAAGGGTACAAATACAGAATCCCTTTATTTTCCTAAATTTTTCAAAGTTAAACCTAACGCGTTTCCTTCATTGATTAACTTTCATTCATTCATTTATAATTATAAATTCAATTTCAGATTTATAAGTCATACAATCACTAATTCAGGTGAACGTTCATGTGTTCTAGTTTCCACAATTTGGGTTCATGAGTTCTAATTTCCACAATTTACCTAATTTCAATGAGTCATCTTTGTTAACTTAAAATCTAATTTGAAACTTATGAATGTTCATGAGTGCCACCAATTTAACTCATCAATACTAACTATCAAATTAAGTTGTTCTAATCATATTTTAATGATTTGAATTTGACCACATCATCCCCGTGTTGAGGATCCATTCTTCAATCTAAAAATTAAACTAGATTATCAAGGCAAGCTTCAGAAAAGCTAAACTTAATACATTGAGTCACTATGAGACCCTAACCAATTTTCTTTTTCGGCGTTTTTCGACGCGCGTTTAGTGTTTTTGCTTTAGCATGTTTAAATACTTTTTTATGCATGATGGTAGGTTCCCAGGGGCCGTGGGGTGTTGCAGCGCGAATTTTGAAAAATTTCAAAAAAGATATTTTGGAAGCCTATAAATATTTGGAGTTAGATATTTTCAAAAGATTTTTTTAAAACTTCTCCAATAAGTTTTTTTTTTCTCTCTGCCTTCTCTCAAGTTCTCGGGGGCCCGGGGCTCAGTTTTCAACGATCCAACAGCGAATCCTTGCTTTTGGCGTCGTGGTCTACGCATTCATCTGGACGGAATTCTATTCCGGCGAAGCTCGATTTTGCACGTGGTTCGAGGCGTTGAGTTTTTAACTCACCGAGGTAAGATTCTAAATCCTACTGCTGTATAAGGGTGCTATATGTAATCGTGTGTATTTTTAACGGTTAGATTACTGTAGATCTGAATTTGTTTCAAAGTTGGGTTTTTGGGCTAAAAATCATTTTTCAGCGATTTCGGTGGATGGAATCGGGTGTTGGGTGTTTCTTTCGTGGTCTTGGTGTTAGGCCTAGGTGTGTGTATATCTGAGGGTGTTTGATGGGTGTTTGGAGGCGTTAATTCGAGGTTTGGAGGCTGAACCCGTAGCTCGAAAACCTGTTCCACCTCAGTTCAGTCGATTGGACCATGAGGGTCAGTCGACTGGATCTGGGTTCTTGGGTTCGGTCGACTAGACCGTGGGGTCAGTCGACTGGATAGTGTGTTTGGGTGTTTTTTGGCCTTTCTAGTGTGTTGTTCGGTTAACTGGAGATTGGGGTCCAGTCGACTGAACCTGGGCAGTGCTGTGTTTGTGGTTTTGGTTGGTTTCTTGGTTTCCAATTGGTTTCTTACGGTATTCAGTTGATTGATTATGGGGTTAGTCAATTGAAATACTGTTGGATGTCTTTTGGGGTTCGGTTGGTTGTGTGATAGCTTTGGGGGTCGTGTCGTGGCCTCGGGTGTTTTTGTGGTGCCGTCCTCGGGTGTGACGTGCATGGTTAGTTTTGGGTGTTGGGGTACGGTTATGTGCGGGACGTATGGGTCCGTGGTTTGGTTTAAAGTTGGGTTTTGGTGAGAACCGTTCTGTGGGGGGTTCAGGTGTTGGCCTCCAGGTTAGATGTTGGTTGTCCCGGTGTGTGGACGGGTCATTCGGGTGATGTTTTGACGGGTGGCGTCGTGATGTATTGCTATACATGGTTATGTACATTTATAACTGTTCATTTATGTATGGATAATATAAGTGGATTACATGTTTTGGTATCGTTATGTGTATCGTGATTGCATGCTTTAAAACTCAGAAGTTTTATAAGCATGGTTATGTGGAATATGAGGAACAGATGCATGTGATGCATGTTGCATGAATTGCATGTGTTGTGTGAGTCGCGTGTGTAACATGTAGCGTGGTTTGTGTAACGTAGTGATAGTGCGTGGCTTTATGCATTTAAACCCTAGTTTAGTATGATTGTATTGATGCGGTCTTATCCCGCGATATACGATTTTATCTCGTGGTTTTGGGCACTTGTAGGGATGCCTGTAGATACGTAGATTTGTATCTGTTTGCATATGTGGGGTGAATTTTGGTCCCTCGGTGAAAGTCCATAAAGATGTGTTTATGAGGGGCGAATAATGGTCCTACGGTGAAAGTCCATGAAGATATCTGTTGGCTCTGGTCAACGAGGCTAGTTAGGGCAGATAATGGTCCTACGGTGAAAGTCTGCGAAGATGTGTGGTTAGGATGGATAATGGTCATGCGGTGAAAGTCCGTGAAGATATCTGATTAGGGCAGATGATGGTCCTACGGTGAAAGTCCATGAAGATGTGTGTGTTGCACGGGTTGCGTGCGTTGTGTGTGTTGCACGGGTTATGTGCGTCGCATAGTTGAGGGCTGTGGTCTTTCGGTGGAAGTCTGAGAAGTTACATGGGTTGCATGAACTGCATTGTGGGATGGATAGACCAGTTTTCAAATTATTTTTAAGAGTCGTGTGAATCGCGATCTAAAAATCTTTTTTCAACTATTTTTCAAGGCTCCTGTGAGTGAGTCAAAAGATGGTTTATATCCTCACTTTCTCATTTGCATGTGAAAATTATTTTAAAGGCTTGAAAGAGAGTCTAAAACTACACCTCGTTTTCCTAGCATGCTTAGCTTATATTGCATGTGTTGTCTAGTATCTGCTGAGCTTTGGCTCACGACATGGAATTTGTTTTTCTTCAGGTACCGGTCACGCTAGTTGATCTGGAGAGGTTGAAGAGTTGCAGTCTTCTTTTTTGTTCTTTATGTTATATGTATGTTGGAACATGTTTTCCCGATGAGAGTGTATTCTCGGGTTAGTTGTTTGTGGGTATTTCACGTGACCCGGAGTTTGGGGCGTGACAGTCACTCTCTAACATAAAATTGAGTTCATGATTCCATTTAAACCGTTAAGCATACTATGTTCTCATTATAGCTCATTTCCTTATTTTAACCTCTCCAGTTCAAGAATTTAGATCTTTAATCACCAAATTTTCAATCTAAGCTGCGGTTTTCATGGAATCATAAAAAAAATTTCAATACAATTCATTGCAATTCACTAAGATTTAGTTTGAATTCTACCTCGTAGTGTCAACATATCTCATATTTCGCCTAAACCTCCCACCTTAGGGTTTTGGCCATTCCTTGATATTGAACCCCTTGAGACTTCAAATTGAACCTCTCGTGGAAATTCACTTAAGTCTAGCTTGGTAGCTCCCAATTCTCCTTCTTGTGACCTCCAATTTGAGGTTATTCTCATAGATTCATGGCTCAATGCAAGCAAATAAAAAATAAAAAATCAATGGCACCGAGAACTAGGAGGCATGCTGCAGCTTTCAGAGGGGTTTTTTGGAATTCTTTTGAGCCTTGTTTGTTTACCCCTTATTTCCCTTGACTTTCTAGATCTCTCACCCACTTCTCAAACCCTAATCCAATGGAACAAAGAAATCAAAAAGGAAAAAAAGAAGTTCCGATGCTGAACAGGGAAAAGGGGTACCGCGGGTCCGTTGGGGAGAAATTTTGGACTCCATTAAGTTTTGTTTGCTTGCTACCCTTGTGATTTTTCTAGACATTCCCATGGAAGAACAAAGAACAAAAGAAGAGAAGAAGGGAAAAGGAGGGGTGGGTTGGCGGAAGTAGAGGGTTAAACCCTTCTAGTTTGAATTTTAATTCCCTCTCTAACCTGTGTTTGGCCAGGCTTAAAAGCCAAGTTTTTTGGCTTTTAAGTCAAAAAAAGCCAACTAGTTTGACTTAGCTTGGTTTTTTTTTTACTTTTTTTAACTTTTTTTTATATGATTTGACACTTACTTTTTTAAAAAAAAATCAAAAAATCTAAAAGCCACTAGAAAAAGTTAGTCTAAACACAGGATAAATTCTAGAGAGTTTCTCAATTAAAGCCTTGTTTGAGTTGCATTTTGTTTTTCTCTCTCATTGCTTCTAGATTCTTCTATTTTACTTCTCAACTTAACCTACACGCTAAGGGCCCATTTGGTAACGTTTATAATTTTCTGTTTTTTGTTTACGAAAAATAAAAAACATGTTTTTGTTTATGTTTATAAAAAAATAAAAACAAAAACATATTTGGTAACATAAATGTTTGAAAAGTAATAGTTACAGGTTACAGATGAATTCAATCAAAATTTATTTACAAAACAAGTGAAAACACATTTTTTTTGTTTATTAAAATTTTGTAAATTTTAAAAACTATTTACAGTTTTTGAAAACAAAAATAATTACCAAACATGTTTTCGTTTACAGTTTATGAAAAATTTAAAAACAAAAACAAAAAACAAAAAACATAAACGATACCAAACGGCACCTAATCTTTTCCAATCAATTAAAATCCTTTATTCACAATTCTTAATTTAGTTTAAATTAAATTTTCTTCTCTCTCTCTCTTTCTCTCTCTCTTTTTTTTGACATACCCAAAATTAACCATGAATTAATACCTCGGTGTCACAACACACCAACCATTCGCAACATACTAAATTACCATCCAAAACCACTCCCGAAAATCTAATTATGTTAAAATAAATAAATCAAAAATAATAAAAAAGTGCCGAGTTCCACAAACTCTACAACTATATATTTCTCTAAGAATGACAAGTGTTCTAATAGTGCTAAATGTAACACCCCAACTCGAAAAATATCACAAAGAAAAATAATTATAAAAAAAAAAGATTTTCACAATTAATATTACAAAACAACAAGATATTATTTTATCGAGTTAGAAACTGCTCGAGTCAAGATTGTTCTAAAGTAATGTGTACATATTTACAGAATTTACAAAAAAAAAAATTACAAGGTCTTGACTCTAACTACTTCAACTCATGGTTATATAGTAGCTTAAGATACCCTGTAGTAGACTAGACCTCTATTCCAGCAACCTGAAAAATTTAGTGAGTGTTACTATCCATAGAAGCAGAAATAAGTAGAACATTTTAAAAACAATTATGAATGAAGAACAGTTTTAATTCAGCATAAATCTTCTACATAATCTTATAATAGAAAAAAGTCATTTCACAAATCTCATTATTTGTAACTTTCTTCATTTCACATAATAATACTTCTAAATTATCACATTTCATAACAAATAAATCAAATTTATCAAGTATGCCAAACGGTTGTTTAACCTCACAACCAAAAGTTGTTAACGGTACCGTTCTGACCCCATGATAAGATCACATATTTATCTACCATGTTGTGTACAATAACTGACAATTTATATACCTTGTTTGTGTATATTCAGACAAACAATTTATGTACCCTCCTTGTGTACAATAAGGAGAAAAATGATGCACAACCAAGCATTCACGCACTAGGTAACCTCCCAAGCATCCGAACAACAATGACATGTTCTAGAACTACCAATTATTTTTCTCAAACACTTTCATAATATTTTGATCAATTTTGAAATAACATTTAAGCAAAACATGTACTTTAACTACAATAACAGTTATATTATAATATTTACTCACGATAGCACAAAAGTACTATTTTAATTTCTATTTCTATGAAATAGCACTCACCTTAAAAAACAAGCCAAAATTGCACCATTAGATATTTTCAACCTTGTAGTTTAGTATTAGCTACTGGAGTACCCTTTTTCCCAATCCTAAAATATAAACAATGTAATAAAAATAAATTTATAATGTATCACTCATGTATAAATTAAGCCTAATACTTAGATGTAATTAAAATGCATGAGTATGCATAAATAATTAAAATAACACTTAATTTATTTATACAACTTATATTTATTTCACAGTTGTAACTTTCAGCTAAAGGCCCAAAAAAAAATAAGTTTTAATTCGCAAGGTCCATTAACAAAAATTTTAATGCGCGAGATTCAATCGCCTACAACACAGATAAATTTAACATAAACAAATAAATTTATATGTAATGCATACAGATAAATTTATCTGTCATTCCTTTCTAACATTGACAAATATTACACAGATAAATTTATCTGTTAAGTCAAATAAGTACAAGTACTAGATAGATAAATTTATCTGTTGCACAAGTACTAGATAGATAAATTTATCTGTTCCTTTAAACAAATATAAGTTTTAAAAAGATAAATTTATCTATCTAGTGAAACAAGCATAATTTGCTAAACAGATAAATTTACCTGTTTAGTAAAACAAACATAATTTGACAGATAAATTTATCTCTCTACTTATTTATGCAAGACAGATAAATTTATTTATATGCTTTATACGTATTTGAAAAGATACAGTGTTCTTTATACAGATAAATTTATCTGTATGCTTATTTATGTAAGACAGATAAATTTATTTGTATACTTTATATATATTTTAAAAAGTATATAGATAAATATATCTATTTTAGGGTCTAACGGGACCTTGCGCTTGCGCGTTAAATTTTTTTATAGTGGACGAAAAACAAAACCGACGGTGAATCGGTAAATTCCATTGTTAAATCTCAAAAATCGTGATTACCAGACGCTTTCTAAGGTGTAAAATAATATCATACGCTTAAAACAATAAATCAAAACCGTTTGGTGCCTACCATAATCTTCACCTCCAAATTAATTAAATTTTTATTTATTTTTCTTTTTGTATATGTTCTCTGAACTTTGATATGGTTATATAT
>JAULJZ010020951.1:0-15728 GCA_032270985.1 Heliamphora pulchella
TCTCTCAATTTTAAAATGTAACTTAATAAACCAAACAGGGCTTTAAATCTTACCTGTCAACGATTGGCGCCGACGAATAACAAGAACAAAGTGCCAAGAATATGTATCTAAAATTTTACGATGATCGAATTTTATTTACCATCCAATCGATGCACAAAAAGGTTTCATTTTTTTACTTTCAGATTATATCAACTATATTATTATAATTATTATTATTTGGATATTACATTATAAACCATTCCTATATCTATAGAAGTAAACATCAAACTCAACAATTTGAGATTCAATCAAATTGGGACTGTTGGGTGTTCGCTCAAGCAAACAACTAACCGTTCGAGCGGTAACATGCCAAATTATTTTCTCTATCCACGAACCTGTTCGGTTGTGTTTGACTCATAAGTTTCAGATTCAATAAAACTCAAATTCTAAAATCTGTTACATTTAAAAAATTACAAATCCAAACAAGTTTTAGAAGTTTTACAAAAACTCAAACTCTAAAATCTTAAAACAAAAAAAAATCCTAACACAACATAGCTCCCAACAATTATAAGAGTTTTATAATGACGCAAACTATAGGAGATCAAGACAACTCAATTTCTTAATAATATAAAAATTTTAGATTATGAATTAACAAATCTAATAAAAAGACTCAAAGTTCTAACAAAAAGGCTGTTTTTAAGCAAGTTACCATCAAACTCTCAAGTGTCTTGATGAAGATAAAAGTTCGAAAAAACTATATTATGTTTTATTTTGACATAATTTTATATTAAATACAAATCTTGTTTGATGAATCTCAACGAGTAGGTTCCAAAAACATATTTTTTGTAAAAATAAAATGTGTATAATAAAAAATTTAATATTTTTAAAAATGTATAAAAATATTTTAATTAAAAAAATAAAAGACAAATAAGCAATAAATAAGAAGTAATTAGTTATTTCCAAATAAATACCTATAACTTTTTTTATAACTTTAAACTAAAAGATAATAAAATAACTTAAAATTGGTTCCCGAGTTAGACATAAATTGGTGCATAATCCTTTTGTTGGTAACTTTTCTTTCCAATAATAATAATCCTTCGTTTTGGCTATTAATTTTAAATTAATTTTTTAATTTTTAGTTTAAAATTGAAAAAATTAAAAATTTTATTTTTTAACCATCAAATTTTAACTTATTTATTTTCTGACTTTTTAATTTTTTTCATAATAATTTTAATTTTACCATTCTACATATAAAATTACACAAATTCTAACTAAATAATTATACCCTAGCTCATTTAGATTGAAGTACAACTATAGAATTTTATATTGAATTTATTTGATTTTGTTCGTGACTTAAAAATTATTATTTTTAACTAAATAAATTTTTTAATTTTTTAATATAAAGTAATTTAAAGTAACAAAATTTGACTTAAAATTAAGTTGAGAAACGAAAGCTAATTACAATAAAAATAGTGATGCCTTTCAATGATTTGGGGGAAAGAGAAACATGAAAAGCTAAGAAATGATAAGGGTAGAAGTGGTAAGGATGTTGATGAGAGAGAAAAAAAAAAGTGGGTGCAAGAGAAGGAAAGAAGTGGATGAGGTTATCTAAAGATGAGTCTGCATTTTACTAGATGGTTCCAAAATAAATTAAGGTTTTGTTTAACTGCCTTTTCTGAATTGTATTTTGGATTTTGTAGTGTAATTTTTATTATTTTTTTTTTGTTCCATTATCAACTTAAAGTAAACTTAAAGGTTTTTAAGTTAAAAGATTAAAAAGTTATTTTTTTTCAATTGTCAATCTTGATTTTTTATTTTTTTCTTATTGACTTTTAAGTTTTGTTTGGCAATTAATTTTAAGTTAAGTTTTTTTTCCTTTTACCTTTTTGCCTTTTTGTTTAAAGTTAAAAGAGTCAAAAAATTTTGTTTGAGAACTCAAAATTTTTTAGCTTTTTAACCTTTTTTATTTTTTTACGTAAAATAATTTTATATATTTTTTAAAATATTATAATTTTTATTGTACATATTTATTTTTTATAAAAAATTTATTTTTAAAATTTACTTGTCAAAATCTATTAAACAAGATATATATTGAATATAAAATTATGTAAAAAAATTTTAAAAAAACTATAATAATTTTTTTGGCTTAAACCCACTTTAAGTCATGCATTTTGACTTATTACCTTTTAACTTAAAATCACCCATATAGTTTACCAAACGAATCTTTTACTTATATGGTTTAAAGCGATTTTAAGTAAAAACTTAACTTAAAGCCAAGTTGCCAAATAAGGCCTTAGTCTTTTCACCTTTTGTTAATTAATCTAATATATTTTAATATATTTTAAAAAATATCATAATTTTTATTATACATATTAGTTTTCTTAAAAATTATTTATTTAAAACTTACTCGTCAAGATCTGCTAAACAAGATCTATATTAAATATAAAACTATTTAAAAATAAAAAAAATTATAATAACTTTTTTTAATTTAAAAATTTTTGACTTATTGTTTTATTATATTTTAGCTAAAAGTCACTTTAAATCAAATAAATTTCCAACCTTTTAAGTCACTCCTAAAATTTATCAAATAATTCTTATTACTTATTTAACTTAAATTTACTTCAAGCCAAAATCAGACTTAAAGCCAAAAACTAAACCTAAAGCTAAATTACGAAAAAGGCTTTAAAATAGTACTTGTTAAAGAGTTGTTAAATACTGCGCATAAATTAGTTCAAACACATTGAATTATCAAAAGAAAAAAAAAATGTTAGATACTGTACTTTGCTAGATAACTTCAAATGGGTCTTTGTGGTGGTTGTCTTTCTTGGATTGAAAAGGGGGGTGCAAATAAAAAAATAAAAAAGAAAACTGAGAAAATTTTGTATCTTATGGGGGAAGAGATTTGGGGATAACTTTCTTGGGTTGGGCAACAATATTTTTAAATTCGGACCATTGAATAAATTATAAAAAGGAACGGTTAGATAGGTCACCGATTCAATCGAAATTGAATCAAAATCAAATCATGACGTCATAATTACATCATTAATAATTTTTAAATTTATAAATATTAAATAAAAATAGCATTTAACTCACAACTCAAATAAAAAAATAAGAACATCTTATAATCTAAGCATAATTCTAATTAAATAATTAGAATCTTCAACAAAAAAATTAAAATTTAAAGCATCATTGATCGTTAAGTTAAAATAAAATGAGTATAAGTGACAAATATAATAAAATATAAATCAAGTAAAAAGTATTAAAGTTTACTACATCACAGTTAAAAAACTATTCAAAAAAATAAACAAAAATTAAAATAAACAATTTTGTGAGGCTTTAAAAAAAATATAAGTTCAAAGAAATCAAAAAAAAAAAATTTAAGTTAAACTTAAGCACTTACATACCCAGCCGATTTTCGTGAACCGATACCGATTTGTCCGGATTACCTGTTCAACCACAATTTTGACCAATTTTCACTAAAATTATCAGTTTTTACTTTTAACCGATTAAATAGATTTGACCGGACCATTGGCTAGCCTGATTGTCGGTTCAACCAGTTGAACCGGCCGATCCGATCCAAATTTGAAAACGTTGTTGGGCAGTTTTCCCTATAGTGCCAACTAAGATCAGCTTCTATTATATGGTTTGACTATGTTTTAACAAACATTAATCACACAACTCTGACCAAATCCATGAAAGTTAATTAGTTATTTTTAAAGTAATGTGTTGTGTGTTCCAAAAAAATACAATATATAACAACTAGGTTATCATTATTTTTCATCTAATTAATGAAGGTGAAATAGGTTTTGTTTTGTAATTTGGTTTAAAACTAAATTTTTATATTTCTTTAATTTTAAAATAAATAATCCAAAAGTTTATTTGGTAAAGAAATAATTTTAAGTTACTATGTAGATAGATAATATGGTCATTTGATAATTATTTTTTTTTTGTGATTTTAGCTTAGGGCCATGTTAGCTAGGCACGATGATTAGGAAAAAGAATCCTACACTATCTCAGCCAGGCCTTGGTGAGACAAAAAAAAGTGTATCTCTTTGATGTTCGCATTAAAGTAAAGAAATTACGTCACTATTTGCTAAAACAGGACATACATATAATTTCATGCACTAGTATAAAACATAGAGTGAGGCCAGTCTACACTTTTTGGGTTACACAGTTGGAGTATAAAACCCAAGAGAGAATTAAATAAAAAGTTAAAAATTCAGCTTGAAACCAAAACACTAAACCATACCATAGTATGGTTTCTTGCTTAGCTATCAAACAAAAATAGCATATAAATAATTAATCTCTTTCAGTCAAAAGAAAATATATTTCTAATTCCTCGTTGACTAATGATCAGGTGAGAGAAATTTAAGATGAGTGAAAAAAAAAATCGAGATTAAAATCTTTTTTAGAAATATCTATTTTTTTGGAGAGAGAAATAAGATTTCGCTTAAAATTTTGTTTTAGAAATATCCATTTTTTTTTGAGAGAGAAATAAAATATCTCGACACAGCGATGTTAAATAATTATTTCAAATTTCTTATTCAAATAAATGACTTAGGTTACAGTTAGAATGGTTAGATAGTTTGATTTTTAAAAATTCTTTCTTTCTTAAAAAAAGGAATTTAATTATTTGAAATAATTTATTAATGTAATTTTTTTTTATATTTTTCTTTTTGTTAAAAAAAATTCTAGTCACCGTCTATTGAGCGATAAATAATATATATATAATGCATCATAAATATCTATGCAAAATATTAATCTCATAAAACCAACCTTCAAAAATCTATTAATATTAAAAACAATTGCTTCAATTAGCCTATTATATAACCAACTCCCGTTGTGGGGGTGGTTAGCACGATTCTTTGTTAAAATATATCTAATATATTTGCACTTTTTAATTTTAAACTATAGTATTTATAATATTGATACTTTATTTTACTTTTAATAACAAAGTTGATATTTTTACTATGACTATCATTATCATTTACTAAAAAAATAAGGTATTTAAAATGTTTATAGGCTTTTAAAATAAAAAATTAAAAAATTAGCAAAATTTAAAAAAGTCAAATATTCGTGCTTAAAATTAATTTAACTTTCTTTTATCAAAAAATTAGAAAATTAATATTGCCCTGATTGGGTAGTTGGCTTATTAGGAAATAAGCCAAAAACACAAATAAGTCAAGTCGTTTGGTGACTATTGGCTTATTTATTTATTTGATTTATAAGTCATTTTATTAGATTTATAAATTAGATTATTTGACTTATTTTAACTTATTTAATTATTTAAACGAATTTATTTAATTTATTTATTTATTTACTTATTTTTTTTAACTTATTTAATTATTCAAATTATGTGATTTATTTTTTAATTTATAAATTAAATAAGTTATAAGCCATGACCTCCCATACGGGCCATTATTTGTGAGAAAGAGAGAGAGAGTCATTGAATTGTGTGCGGAAAATAATGGACAGCAATTTCAACTCAAACAACTAGGATTTGGAGAGAGAAGAGAGAGAGAGAGAGAGGTCTGACAAGTTTGTTGACAATAAGGCCAGCTAGTTCAGCGTTTAAAACATCGATGATGGTGGTTCTAGGTACTAATAAATAATAAAAATTACTAATCACTGTTTAGTGAGTAATTATTAATAGTGAGTAATTATTTGGTGGTCCTGAAGTACCATTTAATAAGTTTACGTAGTATTCTTATTTAGTATGATAGTGATAAATTTTACATTAGAGATATAATAATTTATTTTTGTTGGATGGTAAAGAAATAAAGGATGACCCACATTATGTAAATTGCGATCATTTATTTACTGAGAGTACCACGTGACATCGTTTATATAGTACTCTTGGAGTATTTAATAATTTTTCCTATTTAGCAGGTCATAAATAATTGGGGTGTTTAGGAAAATTATTATTAATAGTTTTTAATATGCTATTAACTTTAACTATAAATTATAAGTTTATTTAAATATTCACAACTTCTGTTACAATTTATAACTAATTTTTCTTCTATTTCAGTTATAAATTATAATTTTTACCAAATACTCACAATTTCTACTACAAACTATAATTTATAAGTTACTAGTTTTAGTAATGTCAAACACCACCAATAGATATATAGGTTATGTTTGGCAACTTTATTTTAAATTAAATTTTTTGTTTAAAGTCATTTTAAGCCAAATAAATAAAAAATTTATTTTGTAAATCATATAGGTGACTTTAAGCTAAAAAACAAAAAATCAAAAAGCTTAATTTAAAATGTAATGTTACATGCTGAGTATTCACTACTCGGCAGGATACACTTCACGTCATACGTCTCAACGCACAGAGTTACTACTAGTGCACGGTTATGCAAGTGCTCAACCCCTTCCATGTCCGCATATGTGAATGTAACATTACTTGCGGAATATTCACTACTCGGCGTCTTCCTCTTAGTCAGCTCACTTGTTCCAAGTTGAGTCTGCATGGCTTCCCTCTTGTGAGCAGCTTCTCAGCTTTTCGAGCAGACCTCAATTGCCATCCCGGTGCGGAATGGATGACATTGTTGGTCCCAGCCAATCCTCCGTTAAGTGCTTGTGATCCTTTTGATAGGAGCAGCGCTACTTTTGATTCCTTCTGTTCGAGTCCCCCGTCATCTTTGGGGAGCAGAAGAACCATGGCTTGTTTTTTATCTAGGGGAGGAGCTTATAGATTGGCTCCTTGAACACCGTGTTTGCCACCTAAAAGCTAGCCTTTGGCTCCTCCCTTTCCCTTTCGAGCTTTTTCTTGGTCTTTCTATTTTTCTTTTTTTCTGCTCAGCTCTCATTGACTTGCACTAGAACCTCGGCTGCCAGTTCCTCAATGTCCTCTTTAATTGTGGCATACTGCTCGATCCTTTGCATCAGCTTAGCCATACTAGTTGCTAGCCTTTGGTGAGGGACTACCTCAATTTGCGAGTTTTGTCCAAGTCGAGCTAGAACGAGGCTATGGCTAACTACTCATTGCAGTTGTCGATATCATTGAGCGTCTCCTAATAGCGCCAAGCATAGCTCCTCAAGCTTTCATTCTCACCTTTCTTGAGATTTAAAAGGGAGTTAATCTCCCTGGACTATCTACTATTGGTGATGAATCTTGTAGCGAAGAGCTCGGCCAGCTGCTTCTAACTCCCCAATGATCCAGTTGATAGTTTGTCAAACCACCTCAATGCAACTTTCCTAAGGTTAGAAGAGAACACTCTACACATGAGGGCATCATTTCCGTTCAAAAGGGCATCATTTGCCTGAAATGTTTGATATGGCTCATTAGGTTTGTTTTCCCATCGTCTAAGTTAAACTTGGGCATTGAAACTTTCTTGGCGGCTCCATTCCATCTACCTCCCTTATAAAAGGATAGGCTGAGACTTGCTCAAGAGCCCATCATGCAACATCTTTGGCCGACCTCCCAGAGCGGGAGTTGGAGCCTTTTTTCAAGCTCGAGGTGCAGCCACTGCTTCGTGTCTTTCTTCTAGTCATCTTGCCCGACCTCGGGTATTGTTTGTGGGACTCCTCCCTGTGGCGCCGGGATTACAGGTTTGGTTCAAAAATAGGAAATTCAAAATTTATTTTGAAAACTTTTTAACACCTTAAAAACAGAAAGATTTTCAAAATTCTTTTTGTGAAAAATGGAGTTATCACTTGGTTTTTAAAAAAAATTAAGAAAAACAAAAATGAACTACTGTTCTTTAAAATATTTAACCAGAGAAAACAAGAGTTCTGGGGTTAAGGTACGAATCAAGAAAGGTGTTAGCACCCCGTTTCTTAACCGTGAGGTTGGCCTCTACTAATCATCATTGGTTTTTTAATTAGACTTCTCAAATGCATACAATTACAGAAAATGAAGGTAATGAGAGAATATTCAAAATCAAATAAGAAAATAGCATAGTATAGGTACATAGAACACCAAACAAAGCATAAAAGGGAACCCTAAGTCCTAAAGCATGCAAAATCCATACTAAAGGATACATGGTGCAAACTGCATGCGATATACAAAGTATGAAATTATTTAGATGAAATTAGAAAACCCTAATCATGTCAAAATTAAACTATAATTAACACTTAGAATTATCATAGGTTTAAAGGCAAGAAAGGCAATTCTAAACTCTAATCATGCTAAAATCATATCATGAACTGCATTCTAGAAATCATATATAACAAGACAGGATACTGTAAGAACAAAAATAAGCTACTGAGAACGAGCTAAAGTTGCACGGCTTATACATGTTGCGATTGTAAGAACTGAAGGCTAAAAGGCTGTAGTCGTAAGGATCAGAATCTCTGCAATCATGTCAGTGCATATTTGTCACGATCGCGACTAAAGAAGTTGCGACCGTAAAGAATTTGAGCACTTTTTTACTTAATTTTAATGGACAGTGTATTGGGGTGCTAGTGTGCACTATAAACAGAACACGATTGAGACTATTTTTACCAAACTATAATAAAAATTAACAAAATTCTCTAAAATTAAGCATGATCTTGGTTCAACACCTCAAAATTGACGACCAAACACATGGACAAGGTAATTAAACCTAATGATAGCAACTAAAGAATAATCATGCAATTCAGAAATTGAAATTCATGACTCAAAATCGATGATCAAACACATTGACGAGGTAATTAAACCTAGTAATAGCAAAACTAAAGAAGAAACATCCAATTCAGAAATTGAAATTGAAATTGAAATTCAAAACTCGACCTCCCTACGAGGGTAGAAAATATGAGAAAACAAATGTCGGGGCTCTAACAAAATACCTGAAATGCAATAACCCAAAGGAGTCCTCAAGTCGTGGAATGTAGAATCGTCAGTCCAATCCTCAAAAAGAAGTTCAATTCCAGTATTTGAGTCAAAATCAAGCAGTAGTATTTCTTAAGGAATTATAAAAGAGGTTGTTTAAATGTAAATGTCAGTAATTTAGTTTAATCGACGGATATCTGTAATCGACGTGGAGAGAATAACAAGCATTAAATAACGAGAGCTCGAATGTTTAGTTTTGGAAATATGGCCGGGAATGCAATTACGTTTCTTTAGTATTATGAATTATAATTTATGTTTTTGAGAAATTACTTCTGAATTGAAGTAGGTTTTTCTAATTACATTTGAAGTTCATGTCTTATTTACTCCTTAACTTCTTGCTGTTGCCTATATATACGCCGTTATAACACTGACCGCTAGATGATGCATATGATTTATGTCATTCAGTCTCCTAGATTTTTCATAGATTGTAAGAACTAGAAAGAAAAAAAAAAGAGTCAACTAGATAAGGGTTTGGAACTTGAAAGATCTAAGCCCACACTTAGTTTAATTTTCAGCACCTATGAATACAACATAAGATCTAAGCAGAGACAAGATTACTAATTTTTCACGTTGATCTTGAAGTTTCAATCTTTCAAGTGCTGAAACGTAATTAAACTAGAGGAATTAAGTAGGTACAATCCCTATTCCACCTTGTGGGAGTACCTGGTTTCAATTTTTGGAATTAAAAAAAAACTAAGGTTTTTTCGTACTGATTTCTGTCCAAACGGTTTTCCCGTCCATTTGGACGAATCGATGCAGTACAGTTTTTTTATCTATTTGTTGTCCCGCGCTATATTTGATTCGATTCGTATACATCATCATTGTTTTCTGGAAATTTGCTCCCTTCACTTACTCTCAAGCCCTATATGGGTTCTGGCTAATCACTCCTGATAACCTGACTCCAAGGGTGGTTCAACTGCCTCGGACATGAAGGAGGTGGTGTCAGACCTAAGCATACAAACTCTAGGCTCGAATGATCATGCCTCGGAATTTGTTCGGCTCGGCCCCTAGTAGCCGAGCTACCCAATCGCCCAAGGTTGAGTAGCCAAGCTAATATAGCTTGATCTACCTCGACGCTCGATTGCTTTGGATGCTGAATTGGCTACCTATTTGCTGACATAGATGCCAGATCGGCTAATTAATTATCCAACCTCTCTCATCAACAACAACAACAACAACAACAACAACAACAACAACAACAACAACAACAACAACAACAATAATAATAATAATAATAATAATAATAATAATAATAAGGGTCAAATTCATTGCTTTTATTTGAGATTTGTAACTAATACATAAACATTACTGTAATTTAGGAAATTATAATTATTTCTCTAAACTATTACATACATAAATTACTACAAGTATTTTATGCTGTGCGTAGAAGAATTGTAAGAATATAACATGAATAGGATTAATATGTTAATATTTTTTTAATGATTGACGATATTAAGTCCAATTAATCGTTGACTAACAAAATGAGTACAATTGTAATAAATTAAAAAATTTAGGAAAGAAGCCGTAATTTTCTAAATCATAGGAATAGTTATGTAGTAGTTACAAATTTTATAGGAGATTAGTATATTTTATCACATAATGATAAAAATTTTTCATGAGTCAAGTTAGCTACCATTGACTTATTTATTAACTCTCATTTTTCCTCTCTCCCTCTTTCTCTGTGTGTAAAAACAAAAGGTCCGTTTAGTTGCGTTTTCTAAAATTATTATGTAAAAATAAATTTAAGAAATAATTTTATAATATCTTGAAAAGAGAAATTGTATTTGGTGCACTATTTTTAAAAAAATTAATTTCTAACCTTAACTGGCCCAAATCATAAAACTGGAAGAGCTTGAGATGTACATTGCCGGCGACTTTGCTAGCCTTGGCGAACAATTGCGGAGGGTGGTGTTGTCAGATTCAGTACGGTGTGTCAATATAGTGTAGAAAAGTCTTCTCGGAGGAGACGATTGGAGATCCAGAGATCCGGAGGAAACGGTTGAAAGTTTAGAGATCCACAGAGGTTGGGTCTAAAAAAATCGAAGGAGACAATTGGAGATCCGGAGATTCACAGAGGTTGGGTCTGAAAAAACACGATGCCGACAGCCACATAATGACAACGACGAGCAATCCAGGACTACGCCGACAGCCACAGGGCGACATCGACAACCACTAAAAACGACGACAAGTGATCCACGAACAGAACGACGTTGAGCGACCCACGAAAATGAGTAATACTGTGTTTTGATTTTGTAAAAAAAAACTACAAAAAAGAAATGTGAAAACATGTTTTAGTTGTTTTCAAAAAATCCTATTTTTAAACTCACTTTTTTTTTATTTTTTTGGACATTCTTTTTTAAAAAATGCTAACAAATAAAATTTCAAAATTCTCAAAGCATAATTCTCTAAAAACTATTTTCGAAAAAGAAAACCAAACGAGCCCAAAGATTTTGTAGCTTGGGAGAGAGATAGTGAGAATAACCCATGTGATCTCTCGCTTCTCCATCTATCTATTTTTCATTCCTCATTTTCCTTTTCTTTTGTCTCTTCTACTTTATTATGTGTATTGTGTGCATTTTATTTTATTTATTTGATTTTTTTCTACTTTTATTGTTTGTTCTTTAATATTTTAATTTTTTGAATAGTTCTTTTAGATCTAAACGTTTTTTATATCGATATAAGTAGATCAATGTTGATAATGCCAAAGTTGAGACTAAACAATCACTTCAACCTTCAATAAAAAAATTTTACAATAGCTGAGCGGAGACTATGATGCAATTATATATAACTATAAAAGAAAGACGATAATATGTAGCTCATAATGATGAGTTTCATCTTTTATTTGTCAATGCATTTTAATAATTCCTTGTTGCGTTGAAGTTTGTAATTCTCTTTATGTGAAAATTTGTTTTTTTTTTTTTGAGTACGTATCCGAGTTTTTTCGTTTTTACATCAAGTTTTTTTTCCCCCTAAAAATTATTTTATTGCATCCAATATAACTCTTCACTACATTCATGTTTAATTTACAATATATCTAGTTAACTCTCCTTTTTATGTCAACTATTTTTCCCCTAAAAAATATTTTATTGCATCCAATATAAATCTTCATTGGATTCATGTTTAATTTACAATATATTTAGTTAACTCTCCTTTTTATGTCAAGTTTTTTTTAAAAAAAAAGATATTTTATTGCATCCAATATAACTCTTCAATCGACTCATGTTTAATTTACAATATATTTAGTTGCATGGCCGACTTTAAAACTAAAGCCATTAAGTCATTGCTTTAGGCCCTCTCAAAAAATAAAATAAACGCTCCAATTTATTGGTGGATAACTATACTATAAATATATAAGTAAAAATATTTTAATTTTGTTTGGTTAATACATAATTTTGTAATTTTTAGTAGTTCATTTAAAATCTTTTGTTGCATAGCTATTATAAATTCAAAATATTAAAATATTTTTAAGTTTGGATTATTATTATTATAATTTAATCATTACATTATAATTTTTAATAGTTAATTTGTTACTTGTCTAATTAAAGTTTGATGGGGATACATTTTAGTACGTTCGATTATTATTATATTTTGGTAGCTAAGTTAATCACTTTTAAAATTTTCAAAACTTGTGAGGTACTCAAACACTCAGTTGAAATTTGAATAAAATATAAAACATGAGTTTAGCATGTCTAAGTAAGGCTAGAAATAAATAAATTATTATTAATTTGCTTTTTGTTATTCTTTGGTTAAATTCTCACATTAAAAAAATTAAAATTTTAATAAATAAATCAAACACATTATAATGATAAATATATTCTTTTAGTTTTCTCTAAATATTTTTAAAATATTTTTTTATTTTTAAATTATAAATTATAAATATATTAACAATTCTATTTTAAAATTAAACTCTTGGACTCCATAAAATTCTTGGCCGTCGTTGTCAAGGTGTGTCATTACTTTTTCTTATAAAAAAAAAAATTAGATCACGCTAACAATAATAATAGATATTATTTTTAAATAATAGATATTTAAAAATAAGATTTATTATTTTTATAAATATTAATACACTTTATATAAATATTTAAATACTTTTTACTTATTATTTTTCGTTTATTTGGCTGGGAATAGCATAATTCAAAAAGTTATTAGGCCACCACCTAAACGGTGGCGTCGCCGCTGACCGGTGATATGTCGTTGGGCCCTGATCTCCGGCGAAGCACGCCGTCTCCGACGGTCTCGTCTCGTCTCCGTTATTTGATTGATTCAAGAGAGAGGACGTGTTCACGTGAGATTTGCATGCACCGTAACTTGTGCCTACCCATATTCATAGCAATAGCTAGCGTACGTAACCTATACATATAAATACTTACAACTACCGCTGAAGCTGAAACTCTTACATAACCTAACCTAACCTAACCTAACCTACCCTACCTCTCTCTGCTCTGCCATGAGCCAAATTATTAAATGCTATTGAAGTAAATAAATGGGTAAATTACCTCCTTTTAGTTTTTGATATAAAAAAAAAAATTTATGTGATTTTTAAAATATTAATAATTTCTCTTTAAATTTAATTTTTACATTAAATTAATTCAATTATTAAATTTTTATTATACTGCGCCCTGTTTGACATATTTTTTGAATAAATTTTTATAATTAAATACGTTTATTACGTAAAACTCGTCAAGTTTATTTAATATGTAAAATTTCAGATTTATCTTATACCTGTAACTAAATGATTGAGTAATATTTATTTAACAATATTTTTTAAATTATAATTTTTATTTATTTATAAAATAATATTAGAAGATCTTATTCAATCACTTAGTTACAAATATCGGATAAATCTGAATACTAAATAAACTCGACGAATTCAAATGAACGGATTGGATCATAAAAATTTATTCGAAAAACGCGCTAAATAAGACCCAGGTGAACGAAAATTTAACGGTTTGACTAATTTGATATAAAAATTAAACTTGTGGAGAGTAATATTTGTTTAACAATGTTTTTAAAATTATAATTTTTATTTATTTATTTATAAAATAATATTATGAGATCTTATTCAATCATTTAGTTATAAATATCGGATGAATCTGAATACTAAATAAACTCGAAAAATTCTACATAATGAACGGATTAGATCATAAAAATTTATTCAAAAAACGCCCCTAATAAGACACAGGTGAACGAAAATTTAATGGTTCAATTAATTTGATACAAAAATTAAACATGTGGCGAGGTTAATGACATTTTAAAAATCACAAAAGAGATTTCTGTTTTTGTCAGAAATCAGAGGGAAAGTCAGTGTAATTTACCCTAAATAAAAAGAAAAATCTGGTGAGTTATTTTTATTTTTGTACCTACTAAACAAGAGCAAATTATTAGGTACTTTTAAAATTAAAAAAATGCTAATAATTGCCTATTGAACGGTAAATAATAAGTTTATAATATATAAATATTTGTACAAAATATATTAATATTTATAGAAATAATAGCCCCCACCTCTAAAAGTGTATTAATATTAAAAAAATTTACCCTTATTATCTTATTAACCATAGGCGGTGATTAACATGACCCTTTAAAATTTTATTTAAAGTGATATATCATATTACTCTCGATAAATAAATAATCGTAATTTATATAATGTGAATTATTTTTTATTTCTTAACTATTCAACAAAATGAGTCATTGTATTTTTACTGTAAAATTTTCGTCACCACATTAAAAGGAGCACTACATAAATTTACTATAAAGTACTCTAGAAGCACCAAATAATTACTCCTCAACAAGGGTGGGCTCGTATTATTCTATCCAAGGTATTTTTTGTTACGTTAATAGATAGAAACATCACGTAATAATTAACCTTACCAAAAAAATTGTATCTATTAATATAGGGTCATACTAACTACCGTTTATTGAGTGGTAGTTAATAAGATAATAAGAATAAAAAAATTCAATATCAAATATATTTTTAAAGGTGGAGTTCATTACTTTCACACATAGTAATACACTTTACACATATATTTATACATTATAAACTTATTATTATCGCTCATTGGGCGGTGATTAATATTTTCCATTAACATATATATATATGACATGTAGGTTTCCTACTGATCTAGTTTCATACAGAACAATACGACCTATATATGCATGTGTATTTAAATATAGGTTAATGCTGTCGTTAACAGTTTAATCAGGGTAAGAAAGTTTCAATAATATATGAGCTTTGTTTATATATATATATGTATATATAGAAATCAGTTTTTTAGTTAGAAGGTTGGATAAGTTTAAAAAATCCACCAACTTATTTATTTTATTTTTTAAAAAAAAATTACACATCTTAAATAGTTATTTTTTTTAGAATAAAATAATTATAATACTCTTAATTAAAAAATTAATTCTAATAAAAAGAGTTGTGCTATTGTTTATATATATATATATATATATATATATATATATATCTAGGCAACCCAAGAGGGGATAAATTAGGTCTTTAAAGAAATAAATAGTAATTTAAAAATCTTTTCAGAAATCTTTTAATATTGCAATAAAATAAGATATGTAAATATATAAGTAATCCAAATATTAAAAGATGAAATATAGAGAAAAAAACCAGACACCAGCGATTTATAGTGGTTGGACTTTATCCTAGCCCACGTTTACTTCTTAAGATCTCCCTTGAGTATTTTCACTATTCAGAATACTTCCGGACATATTCCAAGTCTTTACAAGTTTCAAGATTCCCCTTGACCTATTTGAATATTTACGGGCACATTCACAAGTTAATTACAGTTTCAAAAAGATCCTATGAAAACAAACTCCTGTTTTCTTCTAATATCTCTTGAACTCTACTTTGATGAGTTTCACTCACTCACTCAAAGGCTAAAGGGTGACTCACCCTTGATTACAATAAATGAGATGTAATAAA